>PIJE02006833.1:0-12500 GCA_002895965.2 Coryphaenoides rupestris | reverse complement strand
AGAGAGACAGTGGAGAGAGAGACTGACATTATTACATTTCATATTCGTAATTATTTTGCAGGGAAAGTATCAAGGCTTTCCATCAATGTGCACACCCAGACAGCGAATCACTGCACCAGCAAGGTTCAGTATGTGTGTGTGTGTGTGTACGTACATACGCGTACATGTGTGTATGTCTGCATGCATGCGTGTTGTGTGTGTGTGTGTGTGTGTCTGTGTGTGCATGTGTGCCTGCATGTGTGTTGATGGTGTTTTGCCGCTGGTCGGTGGGGGGGTGGGGGAGGTGCGGGGGTGGTGGGGGACAGTTAACCTTTCAATGTCCTCCTAATTAAAGCCATCATCTGCCTGGCTGGCTTTATATTCCAGGGTTGCATGCGATGAGACCAGTTAGGTGAGGGGCCCCAGAACCACTCTGTCTGGGTGTATCCGCTCTGTGGCGTATAATCTTCTCACTCCGTGGATTACTATGTGAAGTAGTCCGGGCAACGTTGTCTAACTACTGTACATCTGTGTCCTTGTCGCCTCGCCTCGATGTGTCCTCCGCCTACACCAGCCCCCCCCCCCCCCTCTCCACCTCTTGCAGTGTTTCATGCATTTGATTTCGTCCCCTCGCGGACACAAGACGTCCTCTTTGCACACGCGACACGCTAAAAAGTGCTAAGGCTTCCTGGCACTGGCGACATGACCGTGCAGAAGCGCAGAATGAAATGTCGATGCAACTCATTTCTTTGGAATACAAAAAACGAGTATAGCTTGTGTAACCACGTTCAGCCTAGTGCAACATATAATAGACACGTCAAGATTTGATCATTTTGTGTCATACCAACAATAATTCAAACTCACACAGCGCGTAGCGTCCCATAAATGCCAAACACACGACCCTTGTGCAAGCGTACTAGGAACCTCTCACCTCTTGAACGAATTTCCATGATTCCGGCGTGTTCACTTTGGGATCTCCTTGTTTGCCACACAGGATAGGCCCAATTACCGCCTTTCTTGGGTTTCTACATTGTAGCGCCCGCCCCCTTTGATCGCAGCCTCCCCGGGGGGGGGGGGGGCGGGGGGGGGGGGGGGGGGGGAAAGTTCTAGAAGCCGCCCGGGCGTTCCACCTAGAATGAATGATGGCCTTATCATGTTCTCCGCGGCCATATGTTATGACCTGACACAATCAGAAGCCAGTGTAGCAAACCAAGGGAGGACAGACACAGTAGTTTTAACAAGGCCCAGAGTGTATTTATTATATAATTAATATTATAGCAAAAAAACTCACGTCAGGATATACATATATAAATATATATTATATATCTATGGATAATATTTATCCAAATCCGAAAATTATATCAATGGTCAAAACCACAGGAACACTAAGGTGTATCACTCTTTCTGTTTGTGTGTTAAAACTATGTGTAACAGTGTGAGTTGTGCCTATTGGCTATGTCTCTGCATTATATACTACGTGTAGATGCGAAAATCCAATGTGTGTGTGTACATGTGTGTGCCGAGGTACTCAACGGTAGGCTTAAGGAGAGTCAGGGCAGTCCAATGTTCCGGGTTATGAGGCGGTCCATCCGAGGGAGAGGGAATACCAGGGTGAGGAGCGTGGAGATGAGCGGAGAAGAGGGGAATCCAGGGAGATACGAGGAAGACACTGGGAACGAGAAGTGAGGGAGAAGCTGGAGCGACCGAGGGGATCACAGAGGGTGGACCACGAGGGTTCAGTACATCAAGGTGGAGAAAGCAGTCTCCGCCTCCGGGGTCCAGGAAAAGGACGGAGGGGGAAGTGAGTGCAGTGAGAGGAGCAGCCACCCGACTGAAACCCCTGATGAAGCGCCGATGAAAGTTGGCAAACCCCAGAAAGCACCCGAGTTGTTTCCTATCGGTGGGCCGCACCCACTGCTCCACGGCAAGGACTTTCTTGGGGTCAGGGCGGATTTGTCCTTTCTCCACCAGGTGTCCCAGGAACTCTACCGAGGTGGAGTGAAATACACATTTTTCAGCCTTCATGAACACCCGGTTCTCGAGCAGGCATTGGAGGACCAGGCGAACATGCTGGTGGTGTTCCTCCTCAGTCTTGGAGAACACAAGGATGTCATCAAGGTACACCACCACGAAAATGTTCAACATGTCTCTTAACATGTCATTAGCCAATGCCTGGAAGACGGCCGGGGCATTGGTAAGGCCAAAAGGCATCACCAGAAATGTCCAAGATGGGTGTTGAAGGCCGTCTTCCACTCATCCCCCTCCCTGATGCGTACTAGGTGATAAGCCCTGCGCAGGTCTAGCTTAGTGAACACCGTGGCGTGAGTGAATGGCTCGAAAGTGGAAGTCATAAGGGGAAGTGGATATTTATTCTTAACAGTGATATCATTGAGTTGGCGATAATCAATACAGGTTCCTTCTTTGCCACAAAAAAGAAGCCCGCGGCCACCAGGGACGACGAGGGTCTTATAATACCTGAGGCCAGGGACTCTGATATAATTACGCATAGCCTCCTTCTCGGGGACGGAGAGGTTATATAACCGCCCGGTGGGAAGGGCAGCCCCGGGAAGGAGATCTATGGCGCAATCATAGGGCCGGTGAGGGGGAAGTGAAAGTGCACTATCCTTACTGAAAACGGGCGCCAAATCATGACAATTGTGGGGAAACCAGTGAGATCCGGGGAAGAGACCACTGGCCTGAGTCTACTAGACGGGGACAGAGCGGAGCGCAGGCAGTTGGCATGACACGCAACACTCCAACCCAACACCCGTCCAGTAGACCAGGAGATGTGGGGATCGTGTCTCTCCAACCACGGTCCAGAATGTTGAGCGCGCTCCAGACGGCGCTCCCGCAGCCGTTCATCCATCTGGAGAGCGAGATAAATGAATTCGTTGAAGGTGGCGGGTCGTTCCCTAACGAGGAGATCTTTAATGGGTTCACTCAGTCCTCTTCGGTAGGCGCTCTTAAGCGCGGCATCACCCCACCGACTGTCTGCAGCAAGGATCCTGACCTCCAGGGTGTAGTCTGCCACCGACCTGGACCCTTGTTGGATGGAATGGAGGCGGCTGGCTGCGTCCTGCCCATCAGCTGGGTGATTGAACACCAAATTAAACTCACGACGGAAGGCGTCATAGTCAGAGGAGAGCTGAACCTGATGGCCAACCGCCGCTTAAGCCCAACTGAGGGGCTCTGCCGTAAGGAGGAACATAATTTAGTGCCACCTTAGTCTCCCCCAGTTCTATATCGGGCTGGCTGGTGTCGGAAGAGGAGCTCACATTGACCCAGAAACCCTCACCGCCAGGTTAGCGATCTGTGTGGTCAGGGAGGGGCTAGTCGTGGCGCAGTACTGAGTATCAGAGCCCTGGAGCTGACATGTGGGTTACCTCAAAGTTCCCTGCTCTTATATATAGCTTTGGCTAAGTTCATAGCATTATGGATCTTTTTGTGTGTGTGTGTGTGTGTGTGTGTGTGTGTGTGTGTGTGTGTGTGTGTGTGTGTGTGTGTGTGTGTGTGTGTGCAAGCATTCTCATGGCATATGATTCAATTTCATGACTGAATGAATGCCGTGAGACTGGGTTGGTGTGTGTATGTGTGTGTATGTATATATACCGTATATGTATGTGTGTGTGTGTGTGTGTGTGTGTGTGTGTGTGTGTGTGTGCGCGTGTGTGTCAAACAGGTCATACTGATGTTTAAATTGAGGCATGCATGCATGTACACACAGGCAGGCAGGCAGGTAGATGAATGTATCCATTCCTAGGTCATTGCTGTGCACTATTCTTCAAAGAATGAGAGTTTTCAGAGAGAGAGAACGAAGTGCGATCTTGGAAATGTGGCTTTTTCTTTGCTGCGGAATAAGATATTTTATAATGTAACGCAGTAATGCCTGTTAGTCATTCACACACCCAAAACGCTGCTATGTCCCAAGTGCTGAGTGCGCTACGATAGAGTCCTTGGGAGAGTAATATGATAAAGACCTCGCTCGTAGCAACAGATATTTATTTACGGTGCCGGCTTGCTGCAGCTTGCGTCATACGTGGGAAAACAAAACAAAAGGCAATGCTCACACACACACACACAATGCAAAGGCTGTTGTGTTATAAGGCGTGAAGATAGATAATGTACAGGCCGCTACCAGGTCCTTGATACGCTGTTTAACAGAAACTGCATCTTTTACTTTCCAACAAGTGTATGTCTCTCTCTCTCTCTGTCTCTCTCTTTCGTACTGTCTCTTTCTCTATTTCTCTCTTCTATTTCTGTCTCTCACGGTCTCTCCCTCTGTCTCTGTCTCTCTGTCTCTCTCTGTCTCCCTCTTGATCTCTCGACCTTATGTTCAGGTTGGAGCCTGCGTTGGGTTTTGTTCACATTAACACCAGACAGTCATCCGTCCTCGCCACGGCAACAACAGTTAGCACCCTTCCTTCTCCAGCTCTCCACCTCGCCTCAGACCATGTGTGTG
This sequence comes from Coryphaenoides rupestris, assembly GCA_002895965.2. Taxonomy (NCBI): domain Eukaryota; kingdom Metazoa; phylum Chordata; class Actinopteri; order Gadiformes; family Macrouridae; genus Coryphaenoides; species Coryphaenoides rupestris. Next base: position 8,062 of record PIJE02006833.1, on the reverse strand, counting down.
TGCGTGCGTGTGTGTGTGTGTGTGTGTGTGTTGGTGTGTGTGAAGAACATCTGAAATGTTCCTTTCCTTGGGCTTAGCTAATCAATAATGACATACTGGCTGGGGGGTGGGGCTGGGGGGGTGGGGTGGAGGTGGAGGTGGAGGTGTTCAGCACTTTATCTATATGCCAGCGCTTTCCTCCCACATGATGGGGAAGGGAACAATATAGGATGGTGTCGGTGACACGCGAACTGCAATTACTTGACGGATATCTCTGTATCCATCAAGGCCCTGCATTTGTTCTCTGTTTATATTGCACTCTGAGATACCGTGCTTTGAGAATGTATTTTGTTTGGACATTACGTTTTTTTTAGCTTGTCCAATATTGATTGTATATGCATTTGATTGCGCTCCGCCTCACGAGTGCCGTTGGATAACGGTGTGTATTAGCTACACCTCGACAGCGTCCGCGGCTAGCCATGAACTCTTCAGAAGGACAGGACAAAGCTCCAGCGTTGCCCGGTGGGAAACGTAAGAGACATTAGCGAGCGACATTAAAAGCCGGGATCCTGCCCTCCTGCTATGGACGGCAGTGCGTCATACGGCGATGGGCTGTAATGTTATCTTTGCACCTGTGGCATCTGGGAGTGAGTATGTGTGGGTTTGGGTCTTTTATGTGTGCAAGCTAGATGCTAAGCACATGTCAACCAAAAAAAATGTATAAATTAAAATTAAAAGAAAAACACCACTGTGGAGATGTTCTCTCTCTCTCTGTCTCTGTCTCGCCTGCACTCTCTCTGTGTCTCTCTCTCTGTCTCTCTCTACTTCTACTGTTGTCATGGTTACCTGGACTGTATTCTCTCTCTCTCTCTCTCTCTCTCTCTCTCTCTCTCTCTCTCTCTCTCTCTCTCTCTCTCTCACAGACAGAGCTATAATTAAATAGAAATTAGAGCGGGACAATCACCCCCCAGTAATCTCGTTGGGCATGCTCTCTCGCCCAGCTGTGGGCATCTACTGCCAAGCGCCCACAGCATCACGCAGCCGCACACCTGTAACACCGTCGGAGCACGTCGCCGAGATGCCCCAAGTCCAGCGGCCATTTTGATTTAACCATTTGGATGGATCCATTTTGTGGTCCCACACCTTGCCAACTCCGGGGCATATCATCGTCATTGTCATGGCGTGTTATTATTTGGGCGGAGGAAAGGGGGTGGTGTAGGTGTCGGAGTCTCCGATTGCCAATATGATGAGATGGCTGAATTGAATTTGCCCTAATGATTGATATTACAACTGGAACTCACTTACCGTTACGCGCACACACACACACACACACACACACACACACACACACACACACACACACACACACACACACACACACACACACACACACACACACACAAATACACCTCACCCATCTCAAAGACTTCTTCTACCCAGGGACTCCCTGGATAAATCCTCCGAAAAACATAACACACGCACATCCTCACACAAATCTTCCTGGGGGGGAGGGGGGGGTCAGAGGATTCCGTTCCACGGCACCGCAATATATTAACGCTCTGGAATTGTCCGAACCCCCCTTTCCCCTCCTTTCTTCTGTGGACAGCAGTAATTAACTGTGATGGCGACAGAGCGCTGGAGGGGAGGGGAGGGGGAGGGGTTGGGGGGAGCGAGGGATGTGACTCCAGACCCCCTGACAGGAACATGTAATCCCCCACTGGTCGTTATGGGGCTTTCAGGAGTGTATGTGTGTGTGTGTGTGTGTGTGTGTGTGTGTGTGTGTGTGTGTGTGTGTTCTCCGTTAAGATGGGGGGGGGGTCATAAAACTCAGAGACCAGCCTCGATATTAATTCAACCGCAGATGTGTGCAGACCGGACGCCCGCACACACACACACACACACACACACACACACACACACACACACACACACACACACACACACACACACACACACACACACACACACACACACACACACACACACACACACACACACACACAGACAGACAGACAGACAGACAGACAGACAGACAGACAGACAGACAGACAGACAGACAGACAGACAGACAGACAGACAGACAGACAGACAGACAGACAGACAGACAGACAGACAGACAGACAGACAGACAGACAGACAGACAGACAGACAGACAGACAGACAGCAGGACAGACAGACAGACAGACACGACAGAACAGACAGACAGGACAGACAGACAGACAGACAGACAGGACAGACCAGACAGGACAGACAGACAGACAGACAGACAGACAGACAGACAGACAGACAGGACATGACAGACAGACAGACAGACAGACAGACAGACAAGACAGACAGACAGACAGACAGACAGACAGACAGACAGACAGGACCAGACAGACAGACAGACAGACAGACAGACAGACAGGACAGACAGACAGGACAGACAGACAGACAGACAGACAGACAGGACAGGACAGACAGGACAGACAGACAGACAGACAGACAGACAGACAGACAGACAGACAGACAGGACAGACAGACAAGACAGACAGACAGGACAGACAGACAGACAGACAGACAGACAAGACAGACAGACAGACAGACAGACAGGACAGACAGACAGACAGACAGACAGACAGACAGACAGACAGACAGACAGGACAGACAGACAGACAGACAGGACAGACAGACAGACAGACAGACAGACAGACAGACAGACAGACAGACAGACAGACAGACAGACAGACAGACAGACAGACAGACAGACAGACAGACAGACAGACAGACAGACAGACAGACAGGACAGACAGACAGACAGACAGACAGACAGACAGACAGACAGACAGACAGACAGACAGACAGACAGACAGACAGACAGACAGACAGACAGACAGACAGACAGACAGACAGACAGACAGACAGACAGACAGACAGACAGACAGACAGACAGACAGACAGACAGGACAGACAGGACAGACAGACAGACAGACAGACAGACAGACAGACAGACAGACAGACAGACAGACAGACAGACAGACAGACAGACAGACAGACAGACAGACAGACAGACAGACAGACAGACAGACAGACAGACAGACAGACAGAACAGACAGACAGACAGACAGACAGACAGACAGACAGACAGACAGACAGACAGACAGACAGACAGACAGACAGACAGACAGACAGACAGACAGACAGACAGACAGACAGACAGACAGACAGACAGACAGACAGACAGACAGACAGACAGACAGACAGACAGACAGACAGACAGACAGACAGACAGACAGACAGACAGACAGACAGACAGACAGACAGACAGACAGACAGACAGACAGACAGACAGACAGACAGACAGACAGACAGACAGACAGACAGACAGACAGACAGACAGACAGACAGACAGACAGACAGACAGACAGACAGACAGACAGACAGACAGACAAGACAGACAGACAGACAGACAGGACAGACAGACAGACAGACAGACAGACAGACAGACAGACAGACAGACAGACAGACAGACAGACAGACAGACAGACAGACAGGACAGGACAGACAGACAGACAGACAGACAGACAGACAGACAGACAGACAGACAGACAGGACACAAACTAGTCCTGTACTTTCCACGTGTGGAGAGTCTGCGTTCGCAATGGATGAAATAATTTAGGTTTCAGTTTTCAAACTTTCTCTGGTGTTGTCCGACTACGTTTCCTGTGGCGCGATAAAAAAAACGTGTTATTGTTGTCTGAAGAAAATGCCAATGGCGGTTTTAGCGACGCTGCCGAAGGCATTTTTACATTTCATTTCATTTCCATTCCAGACGCAGCAGGAAACGACAACAACAACTCAGTGCTGCCGCTGTGCGATATGAAATGTGGATGTTATGGTAATGAGAAGCAGGCCACGGGGTTAAACAAAGGATGGATGAGAGGGGCGGGGTTTCGTGAAAGTGGCGGTACTTGCAATAGTACACCGCCCCCCCCCCCCGGATCCCCCACACCCGCCCCCCTCCCCTCCAGCCGACGATGTAATCAGCATTACCGCCGGAAGGCTCCGCCCACCTCGCCAACACACACAATCACACAGTGTCCCACTCATCACTCGTTCCTTCCTGCTTCCCTCTGTTTTCCTCTCTGATTTCCCTAAGTTATTTCTTTCTTTCATCCTTTTTTTCCCACTTTCAATATGTATTTTCCCTCGTTATTTACCCTCCCTCGTTCTTTCGTTCCCTCTTTTTTCTCTATCTCTATCTTTCTCTCATTCTTCTTTGAAATTCCTTCATTTCATTTTTTCCTTCTCTTTTCTTTCTTTCTACCTTTCCTCCCTCACTCACTTCCTTCCTGTTTCCTATTTCCTTTCTTCTTGCACTCTGCCTCTCTCTCTCCTGCTACTTGGTCGCAGCTGTGCGACGGAGAACATTAAAAGAGGCGGGGGAGATGGTGGAGTACGCAGGGTGGCGTGGCGGAGGGAGGGGGGGGGGTAGACGGGGAGGGGCGGGGGGGCTAAGATGTCTGCCTGTCTGTCTGTCAGTTATGTAAGAGTGGGGGGGGGGGCAGTGATGTTGCGTAACGATCCACTGTTGTGTGCAAAGAACAGACACCCGCTGTGTTCATGTGGAACAAGACGCAACCTCACTCCCCCCACCGCCCCACCACGCCCCCCCCGACCAGGAGGGAGGTTTAGAGTGTCTGCAACAGTCGAGTACCATTTAGTTATTATTTTATTGAGTACTTCTGAAGGATCCCCTCCGCAACGTGTTGTAGCCTTGTGGGAGTCACCCATCTGTTGACTGTGTTATTGTTTGTCATCGTTTCCTAAATTTCCCTCCCAGGATTATCAGTATCATTATCACCGGATGTTATCTTGTCGAGCTAATGAGACATTGAAGGCGCTCTGTGATAACAGTTAAGGGTGTGAGGGGGAGAGACAGTAGTGGGAGAGAGAGAGAGAGCGAGAGAGAGATAGATACAGTATAGAGAGCGAGATAAAGAGAGGGAGATGGAGAGAGAGTGGGAGACGGAGAGCTCTCTCTCTTTCACTGAGGGAGAGAAAGAGAAAGACACAGAGAAAGAAGAGAGAGAGACGATAAATAGATTGCATTTATATCATCACTTTTATCCAAAGTGCTTTACAGTATTGCCTCACATTCACCCATTCATACACCGATGGCGGTGCCAACCATGCAAGGTAACAACCAACACGTCAGGAGCAGGTAGAGTTAGGTGGCGTCTTGCTCAGGGACACCTCGACACTTAGCTGGGTGGAGCCCGGGGATCGAACCAGCAACCTTCCAGTTGGCAGACAACCACTCTACCTCCTGAGCTACTGCCGCAGAGAGAGAGAGTGAAAAAGAGAGAGGGATATGGTTTGACTGAATTCTGGACCCAGGGTCCCGGGGTGACCGGGGTCCTATGATGCTATCTGCTCCTCGCTCATGGGGTGAGTTAGATAGGCGGTCTATGGACATGTACAAACATGGGGTTGGGTGGGGGGGGGTGAGGCGGAGAGAGAGGGGGGGGGGGGGCCCGATGATCGGCAGATCATGGGGGACAATTGGTGGGGTCTGAGAGCTACAGATTACGCTCTGTAATAACTAAGGCTAAAGGTGTGAGGGAGAGCGAGATATAGGGAGAGAGAGAGCTGGAGAGAGCTGGAGAGAGGGGCAGACCCTTAGTCAGCACCCTAACACCCTTATATGACCATAGTAAAATCACAACGCATATTAGAAAGACCGTAACAGACCGCCATGTAGCAGAGCCCAGTAAACCAAACCCCACAAAACAACTCTATAGATCAGGGGTCATCAACTACATTTGTCCAAGGGCCATTTTTTAAGCAGACACTCTAAGCAGTCTGATAGTGGGGGATATAGTGGGAGGGAGAGAGAGAGATCGAGAGATATATAGACAGACAGACAGACAGACAGAAGAAATGTTTTCAATCTGTGTCTCTCCGTCTGGGTTATGGGTGGAAGGTAATGGGTTTGGCACTGAATGCGGAGTGGGCAGTAGCAGAACTCCTGGTGCTCCCAGGATATTCTTTATTTACTGTCAACACCAACAACAAGAACACAGCACAAAACAACTGCAATTACCACAAACAAACTTGACGGGAACATTTCCGAGCACCAATGTTGACAGAATGAAGGAAGGAGGAATAGAAAGCATTTTGCTGTTGCCTTAATGTGTTTATACTGTATGTCTGAAGAGAACAGTCTGTATGTAGACATGAGAAGGTCACCACCTCCGTGCTACTGAGAATACGTCGCCAAATCTTGTGAATCATCAAGCTGTTGTCCTGGCTTTTTATGAACACTTTTTTTTACGCTGAAATGTCAGCAAACTGATTATTGTTGTTGTTGTTATTATTGTGATCATTATGAGGGTGACCATTTGTTACAAACTAATGGTCGTGTAAAACACGAGCCAAAGCGGTGACTTTTCGTGATGTCAATGGTTGCACTGAATTCAATTGGATTCAGTGATTCTGGTATCTGTTGCTCCGGTCTGGTTGCCGATGTCGAACACATAATCTGTTTAATAATTGTCTTATTTATATTCTAATTTGAGCTCTAGGATTCAATATGACTTGTATGTAATATATTTACAATGTATCTGTAAAGTATAAATATGAATAATATATATTCATGTAGTTTAGCGTTATACCTTTTGGATAAATGCATCTGCTCGTCGACAAAAGTAAAGCTAAAAGTAAAAGCATATTTATACATTGTGGGCTCGTGCCCCCCGTTCACTTTTACTGCTTTTAGTTTAAAAATCATGGACAATTGTGATGCTAATTTCAATCAGTATTCCCATTTGTGCTAGACTATAGCCTAACGAGGCTATTAGTGGCTCTCAGTCAAGAACAACAACAACCCAAATCAACAATCAACAGAATTCAGTGACTAGGCATCCAAGCTCGCATTCAGACACAAAGATAATCTCAGGACATACAAGTCGCTTTTGTCCAGATTTGTCCAATTTGCATAACTCCATGTAGACGTTAAACATTGTAAAATCGTGTTTGCGCGCGCGCGTGTGTGTGTGTGTGCATTTATAATTGGATACGTGTCTTTGGTTTAATATAGGATACTGTAACCGTAATGTGTGCGTGCGTGTGTGCGTGCGTGTGCGCGTGTGTGTGTGTGTCTCCCAGTTTTAATGGGCTGCCCATCATTAATGGAGGCAGTTTATTTTCGGCCAAGCCAAGCAGCCTTACTGGCAGGCGTGAATCACCATGCATGTAATTGTCTTTGTGTCGTGCGTTGGCCGTGTCTGTGTTGTGTGCACGTGTGCGAGTGTGTATGTGTGTGTTTGCTTTCGTCTCAAATACTTTATTGCTCTGCACCGTCGTCTAACCTTTCCCTCTTCCAGGACGTAGCACCGGTCTGTGCTGCGGTGGTGGTGGTGGGAGGTGGGTGGTGGCAGTGGGTGTTTTCTTCCAATAAAGGTTAATAGATTTTCCCGCCACCACCACCACCACCCCTCTACCTCCCGTGTTGCTGGCCGCTATTTTACCACCAGGCGCGAGTGTGATGAGCAAGACGTTTGAAAATCATGTGATCATGTGACTAACATTGTCATTGTGACATAGTGACATCACACGTGGGAGTCGTGATGTCACTAGAGGGTAATCACACAATAATTGCTTGTAATGGCTAATCAAACTCACACCGGGGGGCCTTTTAAGCGCCACTGCTGCCGTCACACAGGAGACGCGAGCTCTGCTCTGTGTTAAAAAGACCTCCTTTCGCAAACCATTGAGGGTGCGTGGATTTCGTTTTGCCACAGATTCGTTTTTTAGTACTGGAAGAAAAAGTAATCGTTTTTTTTCTTTGTGCTTTGTGTTGTGCGCCACAGTGAACACAAAAGCCGACGAACCGCATGTGTGCACGCATTCACACACACACACACACACACACACACACACACACACACACACACTTACAAAATGTTCCTCTTATCGTTCCGGTGTGAATAAGACCCCAATCCTGAGCGCCGGTCAACAAGTGTTCGATCAATATATGTCTGGAGTTTGAAGAACCGGCTAGACTAGAGTACAGAACACACACGCCAACCGCTGTCAAGAG
>PIJE02006832.1:12500-14114 GCA_002895965.2 Coryphaenoides rupestris | reverse complement strand
GGAAGTGTCACATGTTTCAGTTTCATGTCACCCAGCTGTGCCACCCAAGAGTCCAAGAGTACAAACTGTGTGTGTGTGTGTGTGTGTGTGAGGGTCAGGTTGCCAGATCCAAAGGAAAAAAGAAAATGTATGCTTCACGAAACACAAATCTTAACTTTTCTGCAGTTCCAGATCCATAGATCCACCCAAAGATGAAAATCAATATCCACTTCAATAAGTTCCTCTCTCTCTCTCTCTCTCTCTCTCTCTCTCTCTCTCTCTCTCTCTCTCTCTCTGCAGTGTTTGATATGGCAACTTGTTTGTTTGGGCCTTCTGCTGACAAACTGCATAGAGGGTTACTTAAAGCGGTGTTTGTTTGCGTGTGTGTTTGCGTGTGTGTGCGTGTGTGTGTCTGTGTGAGTGTGACGAGGGTTACCCTAGGGGAAGATTGATTGGCAGAGTTATTTACTGCCCAGTGTCCCCTCCTCCCTCTCCAAATTCATTTGCTGCCTCTCTCTCTCTCTCTCTCTCTCTCTCTCTCTCTCTCTCTCTCTCTCCTCTCTCCCCCCTCTCTCTATCTCTCTCTCTCTGTGCCTCTCTCTCTCTCTCTCTCTCTCTCTATGGAGAGATCTCTCGTGATATGTAGTGGTGTGTTTTGTTTGTTGTTATTGTTGTGTGTGGGTTTTTCGTGTGACGGGGCTGGTCATGTGACAGCTCGCGAAGGTACACTCTGTAAGTTGGAGACGGTGGAGCACGGGAACGCCGACAAAGAATGAAAGAGGATCTGATTGTCGTTTGGATTGTGTGGGATACGCAGATATGTGTAGTCTGGTAGTGTGCTGGTGTGTGTTCGCTGGAGGAGAGAGGAGAGAGGGTGAGGGAGAGAGGAGAGAGGGTTGAGAGAGAGAGAGGAGAGGAGAGAGAGGAGAGAGAGGAGGGAGAGATGAGGGAGAGAGGGTGAGAGAGAGAGAGAGAGAGAGAGAGAGAGAGAGAGAGAGAGAGTAAGATGGATGGAGAGAAAAGAGGAAAACGGTTGTGTTAGGGAAAGGGTGGGGGCAGGGAGGTCACATCTCTCTTGTCCACTCTCACCGTCTCTGCGGCCACAAGCAAAGACACACACACACACACACACACACACAAGTCCCCGTAATACACAACCCACTCATGAGTACAAGGAACAAACACACAAACATAAAAAGGCTAACTTGCTGTCTGTGTTTGTGAGGACCTGGATTATGTGGGGCCCGCATGTGCAACACGGTGTCAGTATATGACACCGTTATCTAGCTCGGAGACGGTGAGAAGAAGGGAATTATGGGTAATCTAAGCCAGTGGGGTCGGGGACGAAAACGGGAGAACACACTCACACACACACACACACACACACACATTTAGTCCGAAAGTCAAAGTGAAAACTGCAGCGTCCTCCACTTTGACAACTTACTTTCCATTGCATGACATCGCCGTGGCAACCTGGCTCGCACATTGCGATAAGCCGCTTGTGAGCACCGCCTCCCACCCCCCCCCCTCCCCCTCTCCACCTCCTCTGTCTTCACTTCATTTGTCTGCACAGAGGTGAGCCCGTCTACAAAGACTTTGACAGCGTACGAGACGACATTTCTTTGTTTATTCAGG
>PIJE02006832.1:0-7500 GCA_002895965.2 Coryphaenoides rupestris | reverse complement strand
GTGAAGGCTCGCAAACAGTCACCAGCTCCCTGCCCTCTTGATAGACTCCTAATAGGACAGGATAGAGGTCCGTAACACGCGCGCGCACACACACACACACACACACACACACACACACACACACCACACACACACACACACACACATCTCCCTTATTATTTTCTCACTGTGGTTTTGGCTACATGATGACTAATGACTTGGTTTGATTGAGTTGTAAGTCGCACACCCCAGAGTACTCGGCTATTTGTGCCAATCATGTGCCATGACACCCCTGTCGTCTCACCGGTCTCTCAATAAATGGGAATCCGAGATTCTCACCAGGATTCTGAACGGCACCAGTTAATTATGTTGGGGAGGGCGGGCGATTTCGCAGAAAACTTGGAACTAAGACTCCTTTGGTCCGTAGTGTGTATCTCGCTTCCAGCCATTCAAAGTAGGCCGACACGAAATGCTAATTGACTCTCCGATTATCTCGTCCAGCCATTCAAAGTGGGGCCGACACGCTGGTTTTAGTCACGGTTAAGTCGCGGTTAAGTAGCCGCTCTGCGTCTCCGCTGACTGAGCGCGATTGACCTCTGCAAGCCACCGCCAGCTCCTCTATCGCCGCCTCCCCCCTCCGACGGTAGGCCGACCACCCCCCCCCCACCGCTCCTTTTTCTCTGACGCCCCCCCCCCCCCCCCCCCCCCTTTTTCTCTGATGCCCCTCTCGCCCGGCCGAGGGGGGGGGGGGGGGGGGGAGGGGGCAGGGGATTTGAACAAGCCGCTCCTGGATGTCTCGGATCCCATTGTGTTGCATTCTCATCCCTCAAGGTAAGCACCATGTACCCCCCCCCAGCCCACCGCCACCCCTCCAAGCAGCCAAGCCCCACTTCAGAACTTTCTCCCCCACAATAGCCAGATTTCCTCCCAATTTGCTGCAGGAGAAAAGACGGCTCAGGAGCCTCTTTCAGGAGCCGCTGAATGCAGGCGGCCCTCATTCGGCCCCAATCTCTGGGATCGCCCGCCCTCCCTCTGACCCTCCCGGAGCCTCCACCGCTGTCCCCGCATCAACACCCACCCACCCTCCCCTCCCTTTCGATGCTACCCACGTCAGGCTAACGCTAACGCTAACGCTAGGACAATCCCGTGCCACGGCAGGAGCTTAGCCTCGGAGCGGAGGGGCTTTGCCGTTGGGGGGGGTAGCGGTAAGGACAATAACAACGCCGCCGTTGTCTCTGCTTGGCTTCATCGACACAAGCCGGTGTGGCGGGGAGGGGGGGTGGGGGGAGTGTGATGAATGGCCACGCCCCATCCCGCTACGGATGTTGCTAGCTCGTCAGAAAAATGCGTTTCAGCGTTCACGCGCCCTGCCTCCACACTTGACCCTCTACAACTCTTCTCGTCTTTTTGATTATGCGTACGCACGTGCCCCCCCGATCCCCTCCCGCCAAACCCCCCACTATACGACCGAACTCGTTTGCATACCCGCGTCACTCACTGCCCCTCGTCTCGCACACACACACTCGAGGTCCGTCCTAATCAACCACCCTGTGGCTTTCGCCGATATACGCTACACACTACACACACACACACACACACACACACAGACACACACACACGTGATCACGCTCACTCTCGCCTCGCTAATACACACACATATGCAGCCCCCCCCCCCACAGCGGTCGGGGCAACGCCTACATGCCGGCATGGCGCGACTATTAAAGCAATCAGTGGCTTTCTGTGCTGGGTCAAGAGCGAGTGTGGTGTGGCTCGGCCGGCAGGACTCTGAACGATACAGAATTATTATGCATCAGAGAGGGAGCGACAGAGGCTGGAGGAGGAACGGCTGCGACACGAGGAGGAGGAGAGGCTGAGGAGGGAGGAGGAGGAGAGGAGACAGAAGGAGAGACTACGCATCGAGCCCAGGCCTGCGACACCTCGACCCTTGCCAAAAACAAAAGCCTGTGTATGATATGGCTCTGCACTCTTATGACCTTGCTTTCGTACTGATGCACCTCCTATTCTAGAATCTCTGAACATCTCTACATTGTGTTTGAGACTTCTCTTATTTTCTATTGCTTATCACATTCTATTCCTTGTTATGTCGTCATTGCTTCCTGCCTGACTGATCCTCAATCGACCTAGCTTCCAATACCATGCCGGGTGGGCGGGAAGTACGGCGGGGGCTCGGGGACACCGTCCCGCCTTTTGGGGAGATTCGGGTACCTGGAAGACGGGCCTTCCCCGAGCCTTCACTGTCTCTTGATGAGAACACCCTCTGACTGCTGCCAGACACCTGACAGAATTGACTAATTCCAACCTCTACAAAACTTAAGTCCCCGCAGGCTTCTGACCTGGCGAAACCTCGTTGAAGATCGCAAATCCCGGGGGGGCTCGTGGGGGGGCGTGAGAATCTGTACATGTGATCTTCTTGACTACACGTCATCTCACACCTTGTCTGCATGTATGTCTTAAACTCGATGTTCTACTCGTGTGTCTGCTGCTCTCCTCGTTGTGCATCACCTACATATCTCTCTCCTCTTTCTCTTCCTCCTCTCTTTCTCTCCCCCCTCCTTCCCTCCTCTCCCTTCTCTCTCTTCTCCCTCTCCCCTCCTCCCCCTCCCTTTCTCCTCCTCTCTCTTTCCTCCCCTCCCCTCGATGACACCGAACGCACGGGATCGTCTTCACCGTCGGACGACCCTCCGTCAACTTTTGTGTGTGTGTGTGTGTGTGTGTGTGTCCCCTCCCTCTCTCACATTCCGGATTCCTCTCTTGGTCTCCTCTCTTCCTCTCTCCTCTTCCTGCCTTTGGTATGGTTACGCTGATCTTGATCTGTCGTCGTGCTTGTGTGCTTTCTGTGTGTATGTAGTGCTCAGGTTCCGAACTTATTGTCGCGTTGTAGTGTTTTGATGCCTTACGCATGAGGTGTTTGGGACTCAGCTTCCCTACTCATGGCATTTTGTGCTGCACACAACCGTTGTGTAGGTGTTGTTTGTTCCTCTCCTGCCTCCTCCCTGCGTACCCCTCCAACAGTGATTACGCTTGAGGAGTAGCGAAAGACCGAGGTAGCGACCCAGACAAACGACTGCCCGTCATTCTTCCTGTTCGCCCTATTACTCGCCCGGATAACCTCGCTCTTCCTTGCGGCCTCTACAGTATCCCGCGCCGGACCACGCCGATACCCGCCCCTCCCCGCGAGACGCACCCCGGGGGTGATGAGAGAGATCCTAGATGAGGTAGCTAATCTAAGAGCCCGATTCGAGCAGAGAACATGAGAAAAGTAGAGAGACAAGCCGTAACTGACGAGACATAGACCAGAGAGATAGAGAGAGAGAAGGATAAGTAGTGGCGTGCCTCGAGTTCCGAGAGAGAGCTCAATCACCAGGCGAGACGAGCGGTCCTGGGGGTTGTCGGACGGGTGGTTTGGGCTTTTTAAGAGCACCCGAGCCAGAGCGAGATGAGGAGACAGCGAGGGCCTCGAGAGCGATGACGAAGCACCTTGGATGATTGCTTTTGCTGGCAGGGCGAAAGTAAGCGCGAGCCTGCCGCCCCGAAAAATGTTCGTACTTCGAGAAAAAGAAGGAAAGAGAGAGACAGTGTGTGAGGCTAATAGCTGGGCCTAATGTGACCCCTATAGTTTACTGCTACATTAGTGCCACAGGGCCCAGCAGTGGGCCTAAAACCTGGGGGAGACAGACCCATCATTATGCTCTCCGCGGGGGAAAGAGGGGCAGGCTGGCTGGCCGGCTGGAGGGTGGACCACTCAGCTGGACTCACAAAGGAAAGGCGCTCAAAAGTGACACGCGTGTTCACCGGGGGCTGTTACCACGCCGGAGCCCTTTCAAACCTTCAGTTCGGTATTTTCAACCTCGTTTTTATGGGGATTTATTCTAAAGGGGGGGGGGGGAGGGGGGTCTCTGATGAGTTGTGGGGTTTTCAAGTTCAGGTGAATAAAAAAAGATTCTGGGGATTGTGGATATTTGTCTGATGTGATCGTGTCCAGGAAACAGGACAATCAATTGACAGAAGCGATGTCATGAAATTTGACCACAAGTGTTGAAGTGACGACGGTTCGACAAAAACATTCATATATGCATGTTGTGTACATTTGTACAAATATGAACACATCCTCACGTGCGTACATGTTTTCAATGATGATTTTGAGCATTATGGAACGGTATTATCATAGCAAATTGATCTCAATAACCCTCCAATAAAGACTCTGTGGGTACATCTGATCTTATATTAATGGATCCACTACAGACAGCAAGGCTTTGACCGGAATCAGGTCTTCATGTAAAGTTAGATCATGGACCCTGGACCCACCGGAACTGTTCAACGGCCTTCCACTGCGGTGAATAAAATGTGGTCCAATCATGTGTGGGCAGGAAAAGCCATCCAGCCATCTTTGTCTTTCTACATCCTTTCGGACGTTATACTGTAGAGAGCGAGACAACAACGGCCTTGCTTCATTTACCGACATCCAATACGGTACAAACTTCAACTTCAATTTCGTTAACCCCCCCCGCCCCCTCACTTTCCCCTCTCAATCCTGCACTTTCTCTCACTTAAACTCGCCACACACAAGAGACAGATTCGATACCCGGATGGCAGGTCAACAATCCAGGAGCAGCGGTGCGTTCAGATCTATGCCCTTCATTAGGAAGCTGCACTCAGGAGGGGAACCCCGTCTGTCTCCCCCCCGCCTCCCCCACCTCCCCCCCACCGGAGGTTATGGGAAGAGATGCTGCAGGTTGTTGGACACCAGCCGCTCGGGGGGGGGGAGGAGAGGGTAAGCGAGACTCTCTGGGTGGGTATAGGAAGCCAGGGTGGGTTGGGTGGTGGTGGTGGTGGTGCTGATCTGTAAGACAATCCTCCTTGCTACCTGGCCTGACCCCCCCCTCCCCCCCCCAATCCACCCACCCACAGTCAAGCCACTCTCCTACCTGGACGAGATAGGGTAGGGTGTGTGTGTGTGTGTGTGGGTGTGTGTGTGGGTGTGTGTGTGTGTGTGTGCGTGTGTGTGTGCGTGTGGTGTGTTTAGTGGCCAGTGCGCTAGGTGTGATTGCTGATCCGCCACACACACACACACACACACACACACACACACACACACACACACACACACACACACACACACACACACACACACACACACACTCCACTGCTGTCGTCTTCACTTCTGTGGGGAGCGTTTGTTTTGGTTCTCCAACCTCTCGTTCTCACAGACAAACCTGAGAGGACCGATCTGGGGTGGTGGGGGGGGGGGGACAGGGCGCTGTGCCACTTGAACACTAGAACTTTAAGTCTGTGACGGATCGCCGACTCTCTCCCTCCCTCCCTCCCTCCCTCCCTCCCTCCCTCCCCTTCTTCCCGCCCTCCACATAACAACACACACACACACACCCACACACACACACACACACACACACACACACACACACACGGGTCTTGGCGAAAACAATGACCACCCTCATGAAATATCGATGATTCAAACTCGCTAATATTAAGGTTGCTGTAAAACGAAGGTGATTGAATAAAATGAGTGATTACGACGACAAGGCTAAGGCAAGGTAAGCTAAGGGGAAAACGGAATTAGCTCATCTGGTGATCCTGCTGTCATGTCCCTGTGTGTGTGTGTGTGTGTGTGTGTGTGTGTGTGTGTGTGTGTGTGTGTGTGTGTGTGTTGTGCTGCCGTGTTGTTATTGCTCGGGCTAATATTATTCCCGTGACGCGTGGATAACGTAGCATGATGCCCACCCACATCTTAAGCCGAGTCGGAACAGGAGGAACAATTTGCCCCCACACACAGGACACGGGGGCTTTTTGGATGAACGGGCGGTGGTGGGTGGAGGAAGAGATGAGGGGCATGGGGATGGGGGGGGGTGGGGTGGGTGGGGTGGGGTGGGGTGGGGTTGGGTGTGTGTGGTGTGGGTGTGGGTGGGTGTGTGGTGTGTGTGTGTGGTGTGTGTGTGTGTGTGTGGTGTGTGTGTGTGTGTGTGTGTGTGTGGTGTGTGTGTGGTGTGTGGTGTGTGTGGTGTGTGGTGTGTGTGTGTGTAGGGCAGATGCTGACTCAGACCTGTTGAGCAGGTCAGCCTGTCTGTCACAACCATCTCTATTCCCTGCTACCCCGCCTCTCTCCCCCCTCCACCCCACCTCTCTCTCTCCTTCTCTCTCTCTCTCTCTCTCTCTCTCTCTCTCTCTCTCTCTCTCCCTCTCTTCCTCTCTCACCCTGCTTCGGTTTTTTTCTACCTTTCATCCTCTCTCTCACTTTTTTTAATCAAGCTGTCTGGGGTTGTCAGGCCCTTTGAGACGAGGACTCCCAGCCATGTGAAAAGTTAATCCCCCCGTGGGCCTTCCTTCTTCTGGGCCGCGCTCATCTCCCTGGGAACCCCGGCGGTGGCGGGCAGGTGGCGGTGAGGGGACGAGGAGAGGAGGGGAGGAGGGTGAGTAGGAGCGGAGGAGAGGAGGGGAGGAGGGGAGGGGATGGAGGGACGGATCGCTCCGGCAAATGGAGACAGAGAGAGAGAGAGAGAGAGAGAGAGAGAAAAACAAGACCAATCAAAAAGCCAAGCAGAGGGGCCGAGGGATCAGACCGGTGCCCACCTGCTCACCCACAACCACCCGACTCCAAGAGAGAGAGAGGGGGGGCAAAAGAGATGGAGAGATGGAGAAATGGAGAGATGGAGAGATGGAGAGATGGAGAGATGGAGAGTGAGGGAAACGACTTTAACGAGTCTACCAAGCTTGCCCAATCATGAGCGCTTATCCACTGGCAACCCCTCAAATCCCTGACTCTGGGGTCATTTTGTGGTGGTTCCGTGGCCTCACTGGGCTGGGGGCTGGAGGCTGGGGGCTGGAGGCTGGAGGCTGGGGGCTGGAGGCTGGAGGCTGGAGGCTGGAGGCTGGAGGCTGGAGGCTGGAGGCTGGAGGCTGGAGGCTGGAGGCTGGGGGCTGGGGGCTGGAGGCTGGAGGCTGGAGGCTGGAGGCTGGAGGCTGGAGGCTGGAGGCTGGAGGCTGGAGGCTGGGGGCTGGAGGCTGGGGGCTGGGGGCTGGAGGCTGGAGGCTGGGGGCTGGAGGCTAGGCTAGAGGCTGGGGGCTGGGTGCTGGGTGCTGGGGGACAGCAGCGGAGAGGAGGGTTTAGAGTCGGTGGAGAGCCCAGAGTCGAGTGGCTCTCTGAAGGGTGACAGTGCTTCACCCTGGAGAGGGTGCACTCCTGGGGCATTGTTCTGCTAAACCCTCCCCATGCACACACACACACACACACACACACACGCACACACACACACACACACAGACACACACACACACACACGCACACATGGATACACACACACACACACACACACACACACACACACACACACACACACACACACACACACACACACACACATGGATACATACACATAAAGGCAGAACACCACAAACTCAAACAGATGGAACATAGAACCACATACAAGGACACACACATGGACACACACACACAAACACCCAGAGACCACCATGTCAGAGATGGAC
>PIJE02006830.1:5000-10000 GCA_002895965.2 Coryphaenoides rupestris | reverse complement strand
CGGAGACACAGATACCATCGGTAACACCTTCAGCCGTTATTCACACTGTCGCCCTAAAGCGGATGTGTGGAGATTAGGTTGGAAATCTGAAAAGTTATCCTCCTTAACGAGACTATTGGGCCCTCAGCTGCCCCCCGAAACATAGCACACACATGACACACAACACACACACACACACACACACACACACACACACAACACACACACACACACACACACACATGCACACACACACACGCCCCACCCACACACACACACACACACACACACACACACACACCGCCCCACATACACATAATGCACGCACACACACACACACACACACCACACTCACAGCCACACAACTTCCAGATGCGAATGCCATGCAGCCGTAATAAACAGCATAACCATAAAGTGGTGTACAAATCAAAGACTACGACTACATAACACGGTAATCAGGAGGGGGCGGGGCGGAGCGCGGGGGGGGGGGCGGTTCATAAAACGACTTATAGACTTTTAATTGATGTCCCGGGACACCACTAAAACACCACCATTAGCCTTCCGTTGGAAACCAGAGGAGTTTCCCTGTGGCGGCGAGGCCGTTATATACTGTAACTACGAGACAAGTACATGCCTTTACGCTTAATTACAGCTCCGTACACTGCGGTGGTGTTCCTGGGATGTGCTCTCGCTCACACACCGCTCACACCGTCTGTGGGGATGTGTGTGTGTGTGTGTGTGTGTGTGTGCAGTGTGTGTTGTGTGTGTGTTGTGTGTGTGTGTGTGTGTGTGTGTGTGTGTGTGTGTGTGTGTGTGTGTGTGTGTGTGGAAAAGACGCCATTAAAGAAGGTGTGTGTGTGTGTGTGAGCATGGATATGCATGATTAAAATGATGTGACATAAACAGGACACGAACACACACACACACACAACACACACAGCTGTGGCATATTGACACACACACACACACACACACACAACACACACACACACAAACACACACACACACACACACATAATAATCCAGAGTAAGAACCCTGTCCTTCTGTTTATTGGCTCTCACGTATTCCTCTGGCACACACTAACTACGGCGGGGTTTACGCTAACAGACACTATGCAAGAGTGTGTGTGTGTGTGGGGGGGGGGGGGGGGGGGGGTAGGGGGTTTCCTGGAAGAGGATTTTAGTTTCTGTGAAAATACGTCGGGACCTGCAGGACCTCCAGGACCTCCAGGACCTTGGGCTCTGGGGTCGTCATCCTCCCTGCCATGACATCATGCTCAGACCATTAAGACCGAGCACCGAAGGGGGCCGACCAGGGCGGCCATAACTCAGACGCCGGTGCGGGTAACAGAAGACTCCCCCACCTCCCTTGCCTGTCGTTTGTTGTTGTTGAGGCATGGCGACGACCACGACGATGACACACTGCCCCCAGCGCTCTCTCATCGCCCCCCCCCGGGAGGTGAAAGTCGGGGTTCTGGTGGCAGGTGGGTTCGACGTGCAACAGGGGTGCTAGGTCAGTGTCACCGTGGCACCAGAATCCACCGGACCCCGCCACAGCTGAACAGAGACCAACTCCCAAAAATCGCCCCCCAAAAAAAGGTCTTTGGCCCCGGGGCTCCCCCCCCTCTGCCGTAATACCCCTAATATAAATCTCTTTAACCTGTCAGGGGGGAGCGCTAAGTGGCTAATGGCCAGGAAATGGGTTCCATGTACCCGGTGTGAGCGGGGGTCATTAGAGCTCTGATATGTGATACACACGGAGCACCATGTTTATGGCCACGCCAGCACGCACACGCATGTGATGGCGGACGGGACCCACACAGTCAGTGACTGAGTGAGAGAGTGAGTCAGTGACTGTGTGAATGAGTGAGTGAGTGAGTGAGTGAGTGAGTGAGCGAGTAAGTGAGAGAATGAGTGAGTGAGTGAGCGAGTAAGTGAGTGAATAAAGGAGTGAATGGCAGAATAAATGAGTGACAGTGTGAAAAGTAAGCAAAGTGTTTATTTTTCCACTCCGGTGAATAGGATGACGACATGAGTCAATCACATGCACACGATCCATTCCTGACTCCATATAATAGATGAGAGAATGAATGTCGATGTTCAACATTGATCCATGCATTCATCCACAAAAAACCCAAAGCATTTCAAGTTCACATCACATGGCGACAATACCTTCGTACCTTTTCTCTTTCTTTTCACTCTCAGCCTCACTTTTTTCCCAATAATTTTGCCGTCAATGTCAAGGCAGGCCGTCTGTACTTTCCTATTGTCCGCATCGCGTTGCTTTCCACACAGCTGCTGACATTTTTTTTAAAAGGGGCAGAAGCGCAGCACTTTTCCGTTTTTTCCACGCAAAAAATCATTAACTGCAAAGCAAAGTTTTGTACTATTTACCGTACGTTCATTCCGCAAAAATCACCCGACCTCAGCGCGTGTTCGGCCCGCGTGACGAGGCCACTCCGGCGGACTTAGTCAAGGACTCTACCTTCCCTTACTCTCCGTAATTACAAAAGACTCCTGGAGCCTGTTTGCCGTCGACCATTTGTTTAAGACGGGCGCAGGGGATTTGAAATGACAATGGTAAAGCCTGACAAAGGATTATTGCCTCTTAAAACGAAGGAGAGAGAGTGAGAGACAGAAAGAGAGAGAGAGAGAGAGAGAGAGAGAGAGAGAGAGAGAGAGCTGACGATGATGTTCTCTACCTCTGGATGGCTGGCTCGAGGTAAAGTAAGTGTGTGTAATTACGTAGGCTACCTTGTACACTATTCCACGTGGCTGGCGTCCAGCCCTATGTCCCTCCATTCAGCGTGATTAGCAAACGCCGTTGTTTTCTTTTGTGGCTTTTTTTCCGCGGCAAAGACAATTTCATCGTCAGTGCGTTTTTTTGACGCGGCGTGATGGGATGTTGTTTGAGCTCATTACCACGACGACGCCGCCGTGTTTACAAGGCGGCGAGTCCCGCTTTCTGCCGTTGTTTTCGTTGTTTCTGTAGTTCTTCTATATTCTAGACCCGTGGGGGAATGGAGGGGGGGGGATGCTCGGCTCAGCTAGCATCAAGCGGCATAGAAGACGACTCTAGTTAGCATCAGGAGCAGGGGTTGTTCGCGTGGTGTGAGTGTGTGGACTGTGTGTGTGTGTGGTGTTCAGGGGGGAAGATCGTAAGCCACGTGGCCCTGAACCATTAGTACTCAAAAGTCGGATAGCGAGGCCATTGTGTTGCCTTCTGGAGTAGGGTGTTGGTCTCGTTGCCACGCTGGCTGTGTTGCCCACGGACCTCAGGCGCGGAGACCGCAACACCACACACACACACACACACACCACCACAAACACACACACACACACACACACACACACACACACACACACACACACACACACACACCAAATCCAGCTGTTGCTGAGACTCAGTGGGCACGCTTTAGGAGCTGTCGTCTTATGATGTGCTCTTCTTAGAGGCTGTCTGGCTTAAGACGAGCGGGCTGCGAGGGCGTGCCGCTCGAGTGGAGCGTGTCTCGACAGGAGCGCCGCGCGGAGGTCGCGAGTGAGGGCCCTAGGGAGGTGGCTCTAGGAAGTCGGCGCGCGAGTGAGCCGGCCCCGAGAGGGCCGGCGCGCGAAGTAGGCGGCCCGATAGTTCCCGAGTGAGTCTCGAGGGAGGAGGGCCCTCGAAGGGAGTGGGGGAGCCTGAAGGAGCCGCGCGAGGACGGACCGCTGAGGGACCCACTGACGAGCGTTACATGAGCTGGAAAAGCCTGCACGAGTCTAAAGGATTCGACGATATATATAGCCAACCGAGCTGTTGGAACGACAGGACTGCAGCGCACATGAGCTGGAAAAGCCTAGCACAGTCTAAAGAGACATATATATATATATACAGTATATTCTGAGCTTCTGGGCCCCACCCCAAAAAAATGTAATTAATATGGCCGGAGAGTGAGGGTGGTGTGGCTAATACCTGGGCTCCTGGGGGGAGGCAGGATTTGGGTTCAATCCAAACTCCCCCGCGGTGCTCATTTCACACGTGGCCGTTCATACCGGCCTCGCCTAGCCAGCACCCTCACCTCCTCCCCTCTTCCTCCTCTTCCTCCTCCTCCTCTTCCTCCTCCTCCTCCTCATCCTGCTCTGTCTGTCTGTGGGCACCCCTGGCTCCGTCCTTTCATCTCTCATATGAATACATTAGGGCAACCACCACCCCCCCCCCCCCCCCCCACCCCCGCTATCTGTCTTTTGCATCTCAAGGGAGTAGTCCTACGTGACCATCAAAATGTGCGCTTATCTAGCACTTCTATGGGCTAATCAGCGCTGCCACTCTCACTCCTCTGTCTAACACGGTGCCCATTCTTCTCTACCCCCACTGGACGCCGTCGTCTTCTCTCCTCCCATGCTACTTCTCTCTCGTCTGCTCCCCTCCTCCTCCTCTCGATACACAATTCACTGCCCCCTTTGTTCTCTGAAGCCCCGGGTGAAAATAACATTCAAAGACGCCCCTATAATGTCTATAATGCATTATGATGATAGTTTTAAGCACTCAGGGATATTCATAATGCTTTAGAACAACAATAGTAACACATACCGAAGCATTTTATATCAGAACAAAATTGATGGTCACTCACTGAATTTATTTTTTGCAAGGATCATAGTGTATTATAATTATCATACTTGTAATACATTATAATCATTCTATAATGCATTGTAACGACTGTTGGAATGCACTTCAATGTGATTACTCTACGTCGATATAAGGGGTCATTGTTTGCTTTCAGTAAAGTGAAGAAAAAAAAAGATGTAATGTTTGCAAGAACAGACAAAACGTTATTTGTTTCGCGGGTCACAACAGAAATTGAGTTCCTCATTCGACACGACACACTCACTCAAAGGTCTCAATTCAGGGGACCTGGACCCAGATCCCTGCACTCTCCCAACACACACAAGTGGACTGCTGCCCTGCAACACGGTAAATGGATTGGATATCGCTTTTATCCGAAACGCTTTACAGTATTGCCTCATATTCACCCACCGACAGC
>PIJE02006830.1:0-2500 GCA_002895965.2 Coryphaenoides rupestris | reverse complement strand
CCTGGATTAACGCCCCCCCACCCCCGCCCAGCTCCGAGGTGCAGGCGGGAGAAGGGGGGTTGGCGGCGTGGGATGCGTGTACGCCGTCCTCACAAACTTTCCTCCAAGATGAAAAGCCTGACCTTTTATCAGCCGCAGGAAATGCATTAGCCGCCTCATAATCCAATTTCAGGACCATGCAAAGTGGAGGTTTTGTCCGGGTTTTAGTGAGGGAAAAAGCATGGGGGGGGGGGGGGGGAATGCAAGACATTGGAGTGTTTCTTGAGGTTGGGATGTACTTATTGTTGTTGTTTTTTTCTTCCTTTTTCCTTCTCCCAAATACTTTTCTTAAGGTGTACGGCTATAAAAGACCCCCCGCCCCCCACACACACACACACACACTCTCCCTCCATCTCTCTCTTTCCCTTTCTCGCTCTCACCAACTCTCTCTCTCCATCCATTTCTCTCTCTCTCTCCCCCCATCTCTCTCCATTCAACTCCCTCTCTCTCTCCCCTCATCTCTCTTTGGCTCTCTCCCTCCCTCCATCTCCCTCTCTCTCTCTGTTCGTGCACCGCTAGGCTCTCAGGAGCTGCTGAGTTGCAAAGGACTTCACGGGCTTTGCACGGCTGAGCTCTGTGAGCGGCTTCATCTCTCTCTCTCTCTCTCTCTCTCTCTCTCTCTCTCTCTCTCTCTCTCTCTCTCTCTCTCTCTCTCTCTCGGATCCTTCCCTCTCAGCCCGTGCGTTTTAAGGAGCTCTCCGAGACCCGACTGCATAATGGGGGCAGCAGTCAATCACGGCGCGGTTTCAAAAGGTGATGCTTTGTTTCATGCCCGCTCCCCACAAATCCCGCCGGAGCCCGGCAGCTGTCAGCATGTCGCTCCCAAACCCAGCATCCAGCACCAGTCACCCCCCCCCCAACCCTTCTCCCCGAAAAAAAAAAAATCCCAGGGGGACCTCTACCAGATTGAAAAAGGTTGACTTGTCAGCTGCCTGTCTAAAAATGAGGTCATTTCATTTTGTGCTGGTGTACACGGCGCTACTGGTTTTTTTGTGTGTTTTTTTAAGAGGTGGAATAAACAAAATCCACTTTGTTTGCAAAGTGGATTTTGTTTATTCCACCTCTTAAAAAAAATTTGTTTGCGCCTCGCTGACGTTACGCGGACAGACGAGATGGACAGAAATACACGTAATTAACCGCTGGTTTATAGGGTGAGAAGTGGTGTTTAGTGCTGCTTTAAATGAAGCCCTCATGAAAACCAAACATAAATAAAGGCTTCATTCCAAATCCTGAGGTTCAGCCTGACACGCCGCTGTTGTTAGCATCTGTAGCGCGACGGCGCGCAATAAACACTCCGAATGAGCGCCGACGGCCCGGCGATGTGCTGCGGCCCACGCAGTTAAACCTGAGGCAGGCAAGCAGGCGGACGCCCGTCCAGACGAGGGGGTCCTCAGCGCTGCCAGAGTTTTACAGGCTCAACTCCTTACACTTTTATAGTCCCGCTGACCTTACCATTATGCCCACATTACTCAAAGTCTATTAGCGAGGGTCTATTAGAGAGTTTATATTTGAGAGTTTATATATTTTTACATTTTTACATCCACACACTCGCTATTTTCCCAGCTGCAGACTCCTGAGCTTCATTATGTCAGACAAACATCTCGAGTTGAGAGTTCAGAGACGCCAACTGGTCAGCTAATGGGAGAGAAAACGCAGCGTACTCAAACACACATTACAGTTCGGGAAAACAAAGGCACATGTGTGCAAACAAACTGCGGCGCGCACAAAGAGTCCGGAGCCGGCGGAATATGTTATCACTGTCAGCGGGCGCCCATGTGTTCCCCATTGAACGACTTAAAGAGCACCGGCGCATTAGCCAACAGCGCTCCGTAATTGCCCGTAATCACTTGACGAGATCTACAAAGAGAAAGGTCCTCTCTCTTTTCTTACGGACATTCTTTGTCGATGCTGTGCTGCAAATCAGGCACCAGAGTGTCCTCGACGTTAGATCGGCAGCACAATCACTGGCGTAGACTATTCTGCTATTTATTAAAAAACGTGCGAGTAACACGACACAACGGTATTCAATGATATTGTTTTTAACGTTTTTATGTAGCTCCCTAGTCTATAGAGCGCTTAATGTTAAAACATTAAGACATCACTTCTCATATTACATTTACATTTACATTTACATTGAGGGCATTTGTCAGATGCTTTAATCCAAAGCGACTTACAAAGAGTACATTTGTTGAAGGAGACAGCAATATATCACTGTGGTACCTGAAGATAAGAATAGAGCTGTTTTCAAGCATTCATATTTACAAGGTTAATAGAATGAGTTTCATAATTGCTAGGTTGCCTGCATAATAGCTGGGATAAGAGCAGAAGAGCCATTCTGAGTGCGTTACCAACATCTAAGAACATACAATATGCTAAACAATGCTAAGTACTATTAATAATGCCAAGACGTACAAACACGCCAATGTTTCTACCCCTGAGAACCGTACCCTGGGTTATGGGG
>PIJE02006829.1:0-14124 GCA_002895965.2 Coryphaenoides rupestris | reverse complement strand
ACCCCCTCTCCCATCGATGGCCGTACCCAGGTCCCCGTGCAGAGACGACCCCAACATCGCCACCACCCTGCTCGGCCCTCACAGTCCCGTTATCGGTCGCTTCTCACATCACTCAGCCAGGAAGGGGTGTGGGGGGGGGGCGGGGAGTAAAGGCGTGGAGGAGTGGGGCCCAGGGGGTGGGCTGTCCGTGTCCTGGTTGGCGGGGGTGTTGGGTGTTAGCGTCAGGGCTAGGGGCTTTGTCAGGACACGTGTGCGATCAGTCTGACGCGGGTCTGGATGTCCTGGCGGCACAGCGGACAGGTCTCTAACTGTAAGGCACACTCCATGCATATACCACTGGGGAGATGGAGAGAGAGAGAGGGGGATGAGAGACACTGAACACCAAGCATACACGCAAAATTCAGTAGAATGTAAGCTAAATGTATATTTATTTTATTATTGCATATTCTTCATTAAAGTGAATCCCTTTTAAATCATTGAATGTTAGTTATTATTTATCACATTATATTACATCACTGATGTAAATAGGTTTTCAATGTAGTGAGTCCCCGGGACCCACAGGTGGAAATTTGATTGGGTCCCAGGGAAATCATCGATTAAACTCGTGTTTGATGTTACATGGTTATAATTATGGTTATATTCATGGATGTTGAAAGTGTATCTGAAAATGAAATCCCAAATCCCAAAATGTTCATTCACAAATGTCACATGATCATCATGACATACTAGTCGACAACATTCATTGAAAACAAGTACATAATTTGTCTGTCAGGCAAAACAGGAATAAAGTTGTGTCAAATAGATCATCAAATCTGCCTCCTATGCTGTTGGAACATTGTTTTGTTGCAGTAACAGATTAAGTCACAGGGTGGAGCTCCTGAGTTACAGCAACAGGTTGAGTAGGCTACTACCAACTACTCCCAGTCTACCCAATACTGACACTCTGTCATGCTATCAGGAGTAACGTTAGCCTACTTCCCTGAAGCTAACAGGCACAAAGCTAATGTAAGCCAAGACACCACCAAGCCCGTTAGAGTCTCATGGCTTTTTCCCCCCGAATAATAACAAACAACTTTGGGTAGCAGAAACACCAAACACACACACACACACACACGTACGTACCCGTGTCCACAGGGGTGTAGCTCTGTGTCGGCCATGATGTCGCAACACAGCGTGCAGCAGTTGTCCCGGATGCTCACCTGCTTCAGCAGGGCCAGGCGCCGGTGTCTTAATGGGGGCAAACACAAGCACAGCTCAGTGACGCGCGCAATAAACACACATACTTCATTCCCTGTGGACAATGAGAGATCGCGGACAATGAGACAGCAGCCACGGCCCACAGGCGTTGGCCCGTCGGCGGTGGCGGCGGCTCCTACCGGGGCAGGATGACCTTCTCGTTGGGCAGCAGCGAGGCAAAGTCGTTGAAGGTGCTGAATTTGATGGAGGGCGCGTGGCGGAACGGCTTGGCCCCGAAGTTGAACTCACACTGCTGGTAGGACATGAAGCTGGCCGCCGCAAAGAAGCCAGACCTGGGGGAGGGAGAGAGGGGGAGGGAGGAGACGGTAGAGGGGATACAGAGCAGCACTATGTTACACGTGTACAAGGATTGTCAAGTTTCACTTTACTTTACTTTGGGTGTGCGTGTGTGTGTGTGTTACACGTACGTGGCTGAGGAGAAGACCTGTTTCTCCGGCGGCAGCTGCTGACCATTCAGGTAGAAGATCATCTGCTTCTTGCTGAGGTCCAACAGGAAGCCGACGGCGTCGCCTGGCAACAGCGTGGCAGAAAGCAAAGGCAAAGGATTTTAAAAACAAGCATGGAGCTGGGCGTGGACTGTGTTATTACGTCAGCACGGATCTGAAAAAGCGGATCATTGACTTGAACAAGTCAGGAAAGTCACTTGGAGCAATTTCAAAGCAGCTGCAGGTCCTGAGATCAACTGTGCAAACAATTGTTCGTAAGTATAAAGTGCATGGAACAGTTGTGTCACTGCCACGATCAGGAAGAAAACGCAAGCTATCACCTGCTACTGAGAGAATGGTCAAGAGTCAACCGAGAACCACCAAAAAGCAGGTCTGCAATGAATTAGAAGCTGCTGGAACACAGGTGTCAGTGTCCACAGTCAAGCGTGTTTTACATCACCATCGCGGCTGAGAGGCTGCCGTGCAAGAAGGGAAGCCCTCGGCTCCAGAAGCAGCACCTTAGGCTCGGACTGAAGTTGCTGCTCGATCACATGGTGACAAATGAAAACGGGCCTTCTGGAGGAAAGTTCTGTCGGTCCAGATGAAACAAAAATTCGAGGTCTTTGGCGCCGGCAATGACCAGAAATATGTTTGGAGGAGGAGAAGGTGAGGCCTTTAACCCCAAGAACACCATGCCTACCGTCAAGCATGGTGGTGGTAGTATTATGCTCTGGGCCTGTTTTGCTGCCAATGGAACTGATGCTTTACAGAAAGTAAATGGAAAATGAAGAAGGAGGATTACCTCCAAATTCTTCAGGAGAACCTAAAATCATCAGCCAGAAGGTTGGGTCTTGGGCGCAGTTGGGTGTTCCAACAGGACAATGACCCCAAACACACATCAAAAGTGGTAAAGGAATGGCTAAATCAGGCTAGAATTAAGGTTTTAGAATGGCCTTCCCAAAGCCCAGACTTAAACCCCATCGAGAACATGTGGACAGTGCTGAAGAAACATGTCCATGTCAGAAAAGCCAACAGATTTAGCTGAACTGCACCGATTCTGTCAAGAGGAGTGGTCAAAGATTCAACCAGAAGCTTGCCAGAAGCTTGTGGATGTCTACCAAAAGCACCTAATTGAGGTGAAAATGGCCAAGGGACATGTAACCAAATATTAGCATTGCTGTATGTATATTTTTGACCCAGCAGATTTGGTCACATTTTCAGTAGACCCATAACAAATTCATAAAAGAACCAAACTTCATGAATGTTTTTGTGACAAAGAAGTATGTGCTCCAATCACTATCACAGAAAGATAAGTGTTTGGACTGACATGACATACATGTTCTTTACAAGTGTATGTAAACTTTTGACCACAACTGTACATCTTGACACTTTTTATATCAATGTTAGCTTTTGGGCTTGTGGCAGTGTATCTCCGATCGTTAAAGGAAAGCCAACTGCCTTTAATAGGTGGAGCACAGGTGTGTGGCACCAAGGCTTAATCAGCAGGTGGCCGGGTGACCATATCAGATAATAAGATCCATGATCAACTAGAGGGAGTCCATCCATTGCAAACCAAATCCACAAGTGGTGCGGGGGTATGGCTCGCATTCGCTTTCTCATCAATAATAAGAAGGTTTGACATGTAGATGCTACCTTCCTTCCAGCAGGGGTGGGAGTGGGCTTTACTGCGGGCGTTGTACCAGATGAGCTGCCTGCAGCCATCATATGCACACGAGTACTCGTCATCCCCGATCCCGTAACCCTCCTGTAGCGCGCACACACACACACACACACACACACACACACACACAACACACACACACACACACACACACACACACACACACACACACACACACACACACACACACACACACACACACACACACACACACACACACACACACACACACACACACACACACCGTAGACAATAAATAAGGAGAAGCAAAGGTGATTCATAAAGCCTGGGTGTAAAATGACAGGCTGTTGTAATCCACACATACACCATGCAAAAACAGGTCCTTAAATATATACTAGCTTCTAATTAAACAAATATGACGATTATGAGGATATTTACAAAACCTTTACTTGGTGTCAGGGTGACTGATCGTGATCGATCCTATCCAGAGACATAAAAAACAAACGTATTAAATATGGACATATGCAGCGTACGTGGTTGAGGAACTTGCTGTCTTTGGTGGCCCAGCCGATCTGCATCACGCCGGAGGTGATGACAGTCACCTCGTAGTACCACACGCCAGAGTCCACGCAGAACGTACAGCGCACGCTCTCGAAGGACGCCGCGTCGCACCGGGCCTGCAGGGGGCGGTGAAGGGGTGGTGGTGGGGACACGGGAGGGCGACAGGAGGGAGGGAGCGTGTGATTGACATAGGAGGATGTAGAGGGAGCATAAAATCCAATTAGACTTTTCGATTTTAGAACCCGGGGAAGGCACAGAGAGAGAATACAATCCAATTATGAGCCCATTATACGTACACTCAACTCTTGGAGCCTTTTGCTTCTCATACTTTTAGCTTGGATAGTGTCCTCCTAGCAGACCTTTATTAAATCAGGAACCAAACTTTTTACTGCCGTCCCCGTTTCTCTTATTTCCCAAATCCCCCACCCCCGGCCTTGTCCTTTCAATAATTATTCAATTGCACTCATAGTATTACGGGTTATGAATGTCCACTCACACATCTGCGGCTACACATTTACGCATGTCGAGTCACAACATTAAACAATATTTTTCACCATCACCCACAGGAGGCACAGGCAATGCAGGCCTGTTTGTTTGACTGAAAACAAACCACCACCACTCTTTAGTATACAAGTCCAAAACAAGCAGACGGAGGAACACAGAAGCCTACCTCCAGGCCAGTGGGGGAGATCTTCAGGTACTCGCTGACGTCGTTGCTATTCAGCATGGCGTTGATGCTCGTGAGGTTGACCTTCTCATAGGTGAACTGTCGACCGTCCTTCAGGACTAGATGGGGAACGGAGGTACAAGTACATTTCTATTGGTCCACAAATCCTGGGATACAAGGTCGACAGTGTGTGTGGTGCAACTTGTGGGAAAAAGCGCATCAGAGGACCTACAGTCCATCAAGAGTGGTTACTCACAGAGATTGTCGAGGCTCCACTGAGAGCAGAATCCGACCTGTCTCTTCAGGTAGTCCAACTGCTCCGCCCACAGCTCCAGTACAGAAAGTCGATCGCTGATACACGAGTCGGACACAGTCAGCTTGTTCTCGCCTGAACACAGGAGGAGAGGAATGGGAAGAGAACACATGTTAATGGTATATTCTGTGTGCCACTTGGAATGGACGCATTATGTACTTGAGTAGACAAAAGAAAGCCATTCATAATTGGCAACAAAATGTCACCTCCGGCCTTCAAACTTCTGAATAAGCCGCCACTTCACTAACAATGAACATTCACATAGCCTGGCTCATTAAAGAAGGGGCAGGATAATGAAGATAAGACTTTATTAATCCCGAAGTGCCGAAGTTCTTGTGCCAGAGGTTGCATAGCAATAGAATAATAAACAATAGAGTAATAAACAATTGAATAATAAAAATAAAATTGCAAATTAACAAATTTACAGTGAATAAGCCTAAGAAAAATATAGGTAAGATATTCAGTCAGCAAAACAAGTTGGCAATGGCATTGAGGAAGTGTCTATGGTGTTCCGGCTCCCCAGGCCAAAGGTACCGGGTTCGAGCCCCCATGTACGCAGCCTTCCTCCAAGCATCCTTTGAGCTGCCGGCCTCGGAGGTCACTGCAAGTCACTTTGGATAGTGAGCCAAATTCGGAAAAAAACCACAAAACTACAACATGCTGAAAGTTGCATGTGGGCAGGATGCGGCATGTTTAGCCCATCGGTTTGACGGAGACGTCGATGAGCCGTGTTTCAGTGCGGGGCCCTCCCAAGTCAGGTGTTGATCAATGAAACAGTCACCGTTCGGTCTGACTCGCCTGCCGCCAAGCAAATACACTATTGTGCTTGTGGGAAGGCAACAAAAACAAATAGGCCTATCAAAGTGAAATACGGCAGCACACCACTGTGTATCACGCAAGCGTTACAGTGTTTGAACCTTACTGGTCTGGGAGAACTTCTCCAAAGCAATGAGAGCAAACAGCATGACTGTCGGGTGGGCCTCCGAGCTCTGGGAAACCAAACGGACAAACAAAGACAAAAAAAAAAGTGAATTGAAAGTGACACTCAGATGTGGTTCTTCTCCAAAAATATGTCTGAAAGTTCTCCAAAATACATGTCCAGAAGTGGAAGTGGAGGCTGCCGTGTCATGCGGCCCCATGAAACCGACACGATGGCTCTGGTGCCAGACTGCAAGCCTGCTGTCAGGCCAGGAGCCACTCAGCTGGACTAAAAACCTTTCAATGCAGGCTCGCTTTCATAATACGCCAACAACCTAATTAAAGAGCATGTGAAATAGTAGACATCTGGAATATAGGAGACATTTGTGAATAATATGGAAAAAAAACATGAGGATGAAAGTGACTCAACAACAACACACAAATTATCTGTGTTGTTTTAGCTGTGAATGGCAGAGGAAGCAAAATAGCATTTTCTTCACTTGTAGGTTACGTTAGATTTGTACGGATTCCCTTGTCTCCACTAGACTAATATCACTAACTATTGATAGTGAATATTTTTATAGAATATTTTTTGGAATGGATGAATAACAATAATTAGTGTGGAAATGATGCAACAAGGGTAAAAGGTCCATCTTGGTTTCATAGTGTCTTGAGCGTTAAATGTCAGTGTAAAGGTGTGTGACTCACCAGGCTCTCCAGAAGGTACTCCAGGGTCCCGGGACTCAGTAGTCCGATACTAGCAGGTCCTGAGACAAGGAAACACATGACATGCCTTTAAAGAAAGGGTGTGTCTGTCAAACATCAAGCCACCATTACACATACTGTACCATTTGATGGGATTTCCCTTCACCAGTATGCAGACAAAACAGACCAAATAGATTTTAGAAGGAGCATTCCACATTTGATCTATTTTTCCAGCTAAAAGTGAATATATAAAGATAAACAAATGTATCTGACTGACCGATTAATCGTTTATTGTCCAGTACGAATGACTAACATTTGCCGATTAATATTGCAGTTCAATTAAAATATCTGATTAATGCATAATTATAAAAGGAATAGTCAGTTTGTCATTAATCGACAATGAAAAATAATTAGTTAGTTGCGGCCCTAGTTCCTTTCAAGATTAGTCTGCTGTAAAATGTACACATCCACTGAAATACTATCTTGTGCCTGACTTGAGCAATGCATCTGTAAGTAGTCCAGGCTCTGTTTATATCCAGAGGAGCCAAGCTCAAATCTACTCTGTCAGCTAATTCCCCAATCTGGTGCTTGGCATGATTTGTGGGTGGCTGCCTGTGTGTGTACAAGCTGGTGTGCTGTAAGCTATATACCCCACGCAAAAGTGTGTGTGTGTATGTGTTTGTGTGTGTGCGTGTATACCAGCCAGTTTCTCCGCCAGGCAGCCCAGGACAGCGGTGGTGTTCCTGTGTTTGGCGGGGCTGAGAGCGTCCTGGCGCGCCACGGTCGAACTCAGACTCAACATGTCTGACAGCTTCTGGAGAGCATCCTACAAACAAGAGACCACAGTCAGAGGTGGTCTACAGCTCACACAAATAGCCTGGGAAGGTAAAGAGAAGGTTCTCATTCCAACCGTGCCACAACATTTGCCCTTTGAATCACACTTGATCAAAGTATATGTTAAAAACGTATACTTTGCTTATGGGCAATTCCTTTATGGGCAAAGGAGGTGGGTTAGGAATGTGTCTGCCACTATGGATCTCAATCAATCATTCTACAATCCTTTCTTACCTTCTTCATACAAACAACAGGCAGCAGGTACCAACCTTGGTGGGTAGGGGACACTCGTCCAGCAGAAGAGTGATCACAGCAGGACCCAGGGGATCGTCCAATGGAATCACTCGGATGAGAGACTGGACAACCTCTAGCCAGCCATCGTCTAGGAGAGGAAGAGAGAAGTGATTAGATTGGTCAGAAATTAGCCAGGAGCGGTCTAAAATCTAACCTCTGTCATACAGAGGGGAGGACAGGAAATTATAATTGTAGGTAAAAGGGACCATAGCAACAATGTAAGTTGGATCATGGATGCAAATGTAATTATAACAATTCTAACATTCATAACATGATTTCTAATTGTAAACATTTATGCACACAAACATTTAAGAAAGTACGACATATTCAGTATTGCAATACATCCAAAACTAATACTCAACCAATATTAGAATATGGACACATTTCATCTGTAATAATGCTTCCTAAGCCTCAGTTTTTCTATATTCAAACACTAATTTACTGTTTGACGAT
Organism: Coryphaenoides rupestris; assembly: GCA_002895965.2. Lineage (NCBI taxonomy): Eukaryota > Metazoa > Chordata > Actinopteri > Gadiformes > Macrouridae > Coryphaenoides > Coryphaenoides rupestris. Next base: position 6,055 of record PIJE02006829.1, on the reverse strand, counting down.
AGATGATTGTCACAAGGATGCAAGAAGAGATTTTAAACCATAAACACCAACTATGGGATTGGAGGATCAAACTCCAACTGAATCACAGTCACATGCAGAATATCACAGGGATGCATTCACACACAAACATGCTACCACTTGTCATAGCGCAGCGCAAATTACTTCACATCACATTCAAAACATTCCTTCCACGAGTTTCACAATTCCCCAGGTGGTAAATGAACTGAAGGCTTCACCATTGTGTGCCACCACGCCTCTATCTCACCTGTTTCTGCCATCTCATGCAAGGTGATCATGGAGTAGGGGGGCTCTTGGTCACTACAAAACAACAACACAACAAGAGGATATGAGGTTGGCATGGGCTTTGTATTGCACGCATGATTCTATTTAGGACAGGATGATTCGACTGGATGATTATCTACCGGAACTCACTCTCATATGATAAGTATAACTTCTTATAGCCTATTCCCATGCATGTCCATTATATAGCCTACATTATTTAGCATAATTAAATATGCTATGGTTGAACTGATAAACCAAGCTCAAACAATTTAATAATACTATATTTATAAAAAGATGAGGAAGCTTAGACTAACAACATACAGTAAACGTTCAACACATTAATCATCTAGGTCAGCACAATAGATTTTATAGTATTTAATGTTAATATGACCCAGAAACATTTTGTTTACAAAATCAAAATCAGCTTTTAATCAGCTGATGACATATTAAAAATAGCTTTAACATTATTCAGCTAAATGCATACATCACGTTTCTAGGAAAAAGCTGCTTTAACTTCAAGCCATGTCGTCCAAACTAATGCTGCCCTGTTACCAGGAATATTCCCTGAGCTATTCTCACGCAGCCCATGAGTAATGGTTGCTAATGGAAAAATCTTAAAGTGGAATGCTCAGGGATAATGAGCTGCAAGACGTTGAGAAATTGTGATGACGATATCACTCTTAAACATATTGTATACACCAAGTATTTCCCTCTTGTGAAGACCTGCACGCTAAGATAAATGCAACTGAGAAATATAAATGCAACTGAGAAATATATATACACACACCATAGCCCATAAACAAACAACTACTTATTTCTTCTTTTTGACACAGAATCCTTTGCACTGCACATTCCCCCCAAGGAAACTTCTAATCCCCTCTCACAAGCCAATCCTTGTAAAGAAGTCCTACTAGTCCTGGACTTACTTGTCCACAAGGGTTCTGATGACAGACAGCGTGTCCAGCACCAGCCCATCTACGTTCTGTTTCTTCCGTCTGGGCTCGTGGGGTCCACGCCCGCGACGGGGCGGCCTCACCGGGTCCCTGGGCCGGCTGCTTCGGGTCTCGCTAGTGTCAACGGCGGCTCCTGTACCCTGGTCCACCCGCCGGGCCGGCCCTCGGACGGCCCTCGACGACCCCTGGTACTGGTCCTCCAAGTCACTGTCCTCTCGGCACACACAGCTGTTACCCATAGTTACTGTGCCGGAGACGGCCCTGGTGAGGGTCTCCCAGAATGAAGGAGGGGGGTTGGAGGAGGAAAGGAAGAGCAGAACCTGCGCAAGGCTCCTGCAGGCACAGAAAGTGATCCAAGCTGCTACTATCATATCATTTGCAGCGCTTGGTTGTGCGGGAGTCTTGTCCCAATCGACCAGGATGGATCAGTGACGCTGAACATTGCGTTGTCTGGCGGGGTTGCCGAATTGGTCGCTCTTGTCAATACTTGTTTGGGTTGGTCAAATGGGCTGTAACAAGCTAGTGAAATGTCATTGACAGAGCTCTAGATATTATAGATGTTACCGACACAGGGTCCAGCTTTCCCCTCCCCGTCTCCCAAACCTGAGAGAATAACAGAGAAAACCATGACAATGTTATCAAAAGTGTACCACCTTCATTCTGCCCTTCTGCGTTGTGCATACACTCACTGTAGAGATCGTATCATAATATAGCCTGCTCATCGGTTTCACATTGTTGATCCTTTAAAAATAGCTCCTGGGCAAGTGTTGATTTACGAATCCCGTCACAGAGCTGGGAAAATGTTTATAAACGACCACTGTTATGGAACGAGAAGTTACGCCATAATCACATGACGCGTTATCTATTAAACTTCTACCGTTCACGTGTGATACTGACTAAACAATCGCGGTTTTTCGGAATCAATTGTGCGAGGACACTCCATCGTGGGGGTGGGGGGGGGGTTACGGGATGACGGGAGAGCCGGAGACAGGATTGGTGGGGAGTGGTTGCTTATGAGCCGATAAGCCTTTTCATGGACCTGCCCCATCTGAATGCTGGCGAGGGGAAGATGTCCGCCCTTTACCTGCTCGTCTGACTTGCCTTCAGGTGGAGGGGGAGCTGATTCAATCACATTACAAATGGCAAGATTTTTTTAATCTACCTGGAAGCCCCTTCTTAGACTGAATGAATGGTTATTCAAACAGCTCATAGAATACTGCAGGTTTTTTTCCACATCTACACATGTAAAAAGGGTTGAACAATGGTAAGCAAAGAACACGAGTCAAGGTTTGTGCAGTACAGCCAGTAGTGTGTGTGTGCGTGTGTGTGCACGCCATCAGTGTCATTCCTGAGAACAGTTAAGAATGTTGCATCCAACCTCCTCCATAAAGCCCCCCCCCCCTCCCTCCCTTGTGTAATCTGTAGGTTAGGCAGATTGGCTGATCGCACGGTTTGTATTTAGCCTGTGAGTGATTAAAATGATACCCAAGGTGCAATACTATTTTATTTCAAGTCAAATTCAATCACAAAGGCCTCAAGACATAAAAACCTCTCGGATCATAACATAATCATTGAACTACAGTCACAGGCTATGTTACTACACTAACGCTTGTTTAAAGTGTGCTTTCACACAACTATAAGTCATAGAAAAGATCTCCTTACAACACCTTAGTCATCTATGTGAAATTCCTGGAACTACAATCTGTATGAAAACGCCATTCCACCCACCGTCAATTTCCTCAGTGTCCTTTCTGCTTGTTCCGGTCAGCCGGATATTAACCGGCAGGTGGCCGGGTGAGAGGAGCCGACTTGTTTTGTTCTTTGTGAATGTGCGGCCTGCCATTATTAATATTAATATACTTTTTTTTTTTGTTGCATTGGCAACAGTATTGGGGTCAGTAATTTATTAAGACGGCCATTTGTACAAGCCCCGTGTTATGTCGCTGCCCCACGTGCTTTAACTTGTTGTGCACTTTGATGTTGACACCTGGTGTGACTAGAGTAGAGGCTAGGTAGCAGGCGTTGGGCAGCCAGCCGGCCCTCAGCTTGAGAAGAGCAAAAAGCCGTTTGAGTTTTGTGTTGTATCTGCCAATGAGTGAGCTGTTTTTAAGTACCGTGACAAATGATTTCATGGGCTCTGTTTTTCCCTTCTACATCCATATACCCGATATCAGTCAAAGGTCACCGCAGTAATGCTTTTCATATTCATAATTGAACAGATTTAAAGGGACCCTATTATACCACCAGGACGGTGTGAGTGTGATTAGCCATTATGGTTTCAAAATAGTCATGTGACAACATTGTGACGAAGTGACATCGCAAGTGAGTGTCCACTGAGATGTCTGCTGTTAAACTGATCGAGTAAGCGTACATCTAGGTGGACACTCCCACTTGTGATGTCACAGTTTTAATCCCGTGACAATTTTGCTTGTAATGGCTAATCATGCTCACACCTGGTGGTGAAATAGGGCCCCTTTAACAACCTGACGTTAGAAAAATGAAGGTACTAATAATTAATATAAGATTCAAATGTCCCCCATTGCAAAAAAACAACCGAAACAATAGACCGTTTTCACAGAGATGTCATCATAGGACAGGTGTCACTCATTTGTGTACCAGGGCAAGGGTAGTAGACTTCTTTTCATTAGCATAGCCTAGTACCGTTGGTTGGTTATTAAAGGAGCAGAACCATAGTTAGTGTTATGAGCGACCCCTGTGTTGGTCCTACGACGCCGCCTCTGTGAAAATGGTCAATGATCGGCACCCACTGTAGACTCCGCAGGCCTCAGGTATGCATGGAGTGTGTAGTATGATGCCATGTGATGCTACATTGTTAACGGCCTACTGGGTGCATTGACAAGCTGATGAATTGGATGACACTGAATTCAGACCAAGGCATTATCATTCTTGAGACAGTTTGCTGTCTCTCCATTTTTCTCTCCTTCATTCTTTCTTTCTTGTTTTTTTTCCACCCCCTCTCCCGTCATTGTTTACTTGAAAGACCTCTGGTTTGACTGAATATAGATTTTTGCTTATTTGTTTTTAGTTTCAGATGTTATATTTACAATTATAATTGAGGAAACAATTATAACTTTAGAAGTGAAAAGCTTTATTGAATTGACAGCTGGAAAAAGTTCTTAATTTCCTATTTTTCTTTAGTCCAATCATTTGTTAAATCAATTGTTAATGGTTCTCAATCTTGCCATATTGCATGGAATTGGTTTCTCAAACCATTCAAACAACTAGAGGGATTTCTAAATATTATATGCATTTCTTGGAATGACAAACACATGGTTATTGTTTGCTCTTTGATCACTTTGTACATCCCAGAGCACCTTGAACACTGAAGAAAAAAAATAAAATTAATCTCTGGGCCAGGAAATATGAATTCAAGACTAAGAAAATGTTGTGAGTTGTATTTAAACATCTATATTGATGGCCCATTTGGCCTTGGGTTCCCAAAGATGTGATAAATTACCGAATTGTTGTTCCCTGAATTGTGATATTTGTAATAAATGTAAGTTCTGTTCTGAAAAGTATGGTGTTTGCTGGACTGCCCTTATTTTAAAAGAAAAAAATGCCATAGGATCATGACGTAGACCCGTGATGACTTGTAATGCAATGTTATAAACTGTATTATGCTGTATTATAAAAGGAAAGAGGAAAAGTTTATTTTATTAGTATCATTTTGTTTTAAAAATGTATTGAAAAATGTATTCATTCTTCTTAATACAAAATACACCACGAGATATATATATATACAGTGTATACACGGGGGTAAAAAAGTATGACTCCTCTCCTCCACGCTGCGGAACGGTGTGAGAGACGGAAGCTTGTCGTCGGGACGTAAACACTGAGGGACAGGCTTTCCTCGTTTCCTTGGCAACAGAATTGTGTGCGCAATCAGTCCACAGCGGCGTTTTTTTTTTCTCCAAATCGCGTATAAAGTAAAAACAAAAATGGACATCAAAGAACTAAGTAAGTACATTGTGTCATTATCATCTGCGTGCATCCGATCGGTTCTGTATGCCAACACACACACACACACACACACACTGAAAGGTGTCAGGTGCATTAGCGTGTTAGCGTGTGCTAATGCCGATAAATAAGATGAATAACGTGTTGAGAGTTCACGTGTTTGTGTTTAAAAGAGGTTATGAGTTATTATCACGTCATTCGTTCAAGTGAAGCCAACTGTCCTGCTATGATCCTCTTCTCTCCGCACCGTGTCGGACTGGAGGATGTGCTGTTTGTTTGTTTGTTTGTTTGTTTGTTGTTTGCTCATGTTTTATGTTTTATGTTTTATTGTACTGTATCGCTATGCAACCTGGCACAAGAATTTCCTTCGGGATTAATAAAGTTCTATCTTATCTTATGTTGTGTCTCTCAGGTGTGACGGGCTGCGGGGACGGGGACGACTTCGCCCTCTCTACGTAAGCCTGCGTGTCGTGCCGTTCATTATAGACCGACTGTTGATATCGGTGCGTTCCTGCTGGAGCCGGAAGTCGGATTTCCCACTTCTAACTCGGGTGTGACGTCACTCCAGGCTCCGACTTCCGAGAACTCGGGTGTGACGTCACTCCAGGCTCCGACTTCCGAGAACTCGGTGTGTGACGCGTTCAACTCGGGTGTGGCGTCATTGCCCGCGCCGATTAAATGTTTCGAATTTAGTTCGGAAGTCGAAACTTGAAATGACGATGCACCCGAGTTGACCGTGTTCCAGTTTACTCAGCCATCTTGGATTGTGAAGTCGGGGTTGGTGGGGGTCTTCCGACTTTCCGAGTTGGAATTCTGATTTCAGGGGGTGGTCCCCCTGAAAC
>PIJE02006827.1:7500-14126 GCA_002895965.2 Coryphaenoides rupestris | reverse complement strand
AGGTAATACGGTGGCATGAAACAGAGGCTGGCAGACGTGCGCCTCTCGCACACACACACACGCACACGCACACACACACACGCACACACGCACACACACACACACACACCGTCTCAAGTTCGAGCAGCAAACTTCTCTCTCTCTACACTCCGCTCGCTCGTTTCGCCCGAGAAGAGAAATTTGCACCGAGAGCGTTTAGCGCGTAAAACCTCACGACTCGCGGTCGGACGCACGTGCGACGCCATTGCTTCGCCCCCCCCCCCGACGCGTGTTTACTTCCTGTGTTCTCCCGCCACTTTCTGAAGCTGCCAGTGGAAAAAACATTCCTGTCACCGCCGTTGAATTATGACGGCATATTGGCCTTGCAACTATGACTGCTCGAAATCCTCCTCTATTTTTATCTTTATGCACCACAGCGATATATTGCTGTCTCTCTCCTTCAACAAATGGACTCTTTGTGAGTTGCTTCGGGTAAAAGCGTCTGCCTTAATGCCCTAAATGTAAATGTAAATGTATTATTACAATGGAAATACAGTATATACCGGTGCCCCTGACTGTAAATGTTTTCTTAACTATCTTGATATAATGATCACTGGCTCGACCGTGATAATAACATACTTCTCTACACACACACACACACACACGTCTGCAAAACCACGGAACGCAAGACCAACGCACATTATTGCAAAAAAACAACAACGTACGTGAAAGGAACCAATAGGCTCTCTCTCTCTGTGTGTGTGTGTGTGACGCCGTTTTGGAGCCAGCGGCCAAAAAAAGAAAGCAGCGACTTCCGACGGTGAGCCTGCGGATACACACGACTCTCCAGACACGTCGGAGGCTCCGGACGCATGGAGGCTCCGGAACGCATGGAGGCTCCGGACGCCCGACGTCAGACTCTACAGGCTACACCGCAAGCGTGGAGGCTGAGGAGAGCTGTGTGTACAGTACAGTATATAATACTAATATGATATATAGATCTACAGTACATGATTGAAAATTAATCAGTGGAAATACAGATGAGACGCCCAGGAGAGAATTTAGGAATATTATGAAGAGTTGAGAGGGAGGAGATGAACTGATGGATATCGAGGAGACTTCTTATTCATAAAAATAATAACTCCTTAACTGGTCAGTAATGCTGGCTGGACATTTATTTGGACGTTAATAATCCACCTGTGGGTAACTTATTACTTATTACTTATTACATAACTAGTAAGAATATGGGTCCTAATAACCACATAGAATGGATCAGGTAGGCTTTATGTTCCATAGTTGATATCCCACAGAAGGGGAAAGAATAATGACATAAACAAATATATAAATATACGGGACAACAGCGTTTTGTGAAGCCCAACTCTAAAGTCCCTCCTGTTTGCCTCAACAGTCACAACTTTATTCACGTAGTTTCATTTAACAACACGACAAAGCAAACAGGGTCACGCTCAGATGACCTTGTCTGACCCCGGACTTTGTTTGCGTGTTTTTGTTTTGTTTTTTGTTTGTTTCCCCTTTTTTTTCGTCGTGAATTACACGGAATACGGCGAACACACGAATTGAGGTGAAGCGTACAGGAACTAAACGGCACGATTTGCACACATCACTGAGATATAGAGCGTTTACACACGAAACTCAAGCGTGACGGACTCAATCGCGCCGTTCCGAAATCATTGCGCGGCCGCCGGCTAATTCACATGATCTCTCCGACGTCCCAAACGCGTTCCAGCGCCAAACTATCAGACACGGCACAACAGAGAATTCCACAGCTAAGCTTCTAAATCCCTGCATCATCAAAGTGCACAAATGCCATTCTGTTTGCTTAGCGATGACTGCTGGTATGGCAGCAGCAGCAGCAGCAGCAGCAGCGGCGGCGGCACCACCACCACCACCATCACCACCACCACCATCACCACCACCACCACCCAACCACCACCGCCACCACCGTCACCAGCACCACCACCACCGTCACCATCACCACCACCACCGGTCTATTACCAGACTGTAGACAGCAGCACACACACACACACTGCTCTGGTCTCACTGTGTGCTTTCTGATGGACCCACGTTTCATGTGTGTTTGCTGTTATTACAAAGAGACAAAATCACCAACACACACACCGAATACACTCAGAGACAGAGAGAGAGAGAGACAGAGACAGAGACAGAGACAGAGACAGAGACAGAGAGAGAGAGAGAGAGAGAGAGAGGGAGAGAGGGGGTGAGAGGGGGTGAGGGAGAGAGAGAGAGAGGGAGAGACAGAGAAAGTGAGAAAGTGAGAAAGTAAGAGAGAGAGAGATATTGAACATGCATTGAGAGACCAGAAGTGAAAAATGATATTGATACCCTAATATTGATTGTCTGAAATCAATATTGTGTCGTCGTATATGAATGTGCTTGGTGTTTGGATATCTCAAGGAGAACACCAGGTGGTTAGAGGCAATAATTGATAGTCTCATTAACTGTCAATGGGTACTAGGCAATTGTAGCAGCAAATTGAACAAAATACTTCATAAAACTATAGCCAATAATGTTATAAATACCCTAACCCTATAGTCAAATGACAAATGAATGGCTTATAGTGTATTATATTACTGTTTTACAAATGATTGTATTTATAGGCCTATTGCTATTGTATCACTGATTGTGAGTGACATTTATAGACAATAAAGTCTCCAAAAAATGTTGATCAAATCAAATCAAATGATTGGCATGCAGGAGCAGGACTTTGCGCAACGCACTCCTCCTATAGTGAATCCGGTGCGTCATTCCTGCGCGGAACAAACACACACACACACACACACACACACACACACACACACACACATTCATTTCCCCTACCCCTATATCACCATGGCCAAGACGTGGTGAGGACTGGCCCATGGCGTATTTAAATTATCAAAGCAAACAATGGTATATAGTTTTAATGCGCAGGCCAAACGGCTAAACTTAGCCGTTGCCCACTTTTAACTAAAAACCAAAAACCACAATCTATTTTTTGCATCAGATCTGGGGTCTCCTGCCCTGCCACCGGGGAGGGAGGGAGGGAGGGGGGAGGGAGGGAGGCATGCAGGGAGGACCATGCACGGTTCAGTCATTATGTTAGAAACCCTTTGGAAACACACGCTGTCCTCAACGGTCCAATTGATCCTTGATCAAATCTCTCTCTCCAGCTCTCTCTCTCTCTCTCTCCCAGATGTGGCTGCAGCTGTACTGCCTCCACATAGAGTCCTAGACCATAACCTTTAAATGCGTAGAATTGGCTGGTGATGATGTAACGCGCAAACGTAATCCTCCGCAAGCTCGGACAGGTATAGCGGGCCTGTCTGTACTCCTACTAACCCATGCGTAAAAGCCGCTGCGTCTCCATGGTATTCTCCTCGCCATTGCACACGTCTCCCTTTTACTGTAATTGCATTGTAGATTGTGCATCTCATCTCTCTCTCTCTGACAAAAACAAGTCGTGTTGTATGAATGACTGGGGCTTGGGGGGGTGGGGGGGTGGATATGAGACGGCACATCCACATCCACCTGCAGAAAGCGCGCACGACTGGATCGTTTATTACCACGTGGACGCAGAGTGGAGGTGTGGGTGGGGTGGGGTGGGTTGGACAATGAATCAACCACCAATTTCCCCAAACTTTTCGACAATTAAATGTTTAGGAGAAAGATCCAAGCTGATTTACGCACGCGTGGGCAACCACAAAACGATGCGTAATTGGGAACGTGTGCGAATAATGAATGAATGTACCTGCGATCCCGACAGAGCTGAAACACAAATAAATAACGAGACCAGACCTCTTCGTCCTCTCGTTCCTTGAATAAACTCTCACACACTGACTAAACTGGACAACCCGCGGGGTTTTGTGGGGTTAGAAAGAGTGGCACACACCGGGCTGGGAGGCTTGGGGTGCTGGCGGCGGGCTTGGAGGTGTTGGAGGGGTGCAGGGGGTTGGGGAGAGAGGGTCAGGTCATCATCATCATCATCATCAACTTACAGGTAGCTGCCACTGGTGAGGATGAGGAAGATCTGCGGGTAGTAGACTGACAGCAGTACACTGCGCGACGAGAAGATGATCATGATGACATTGAGCAGACCGCCGCAGCAGTCTCGGAGGATAAGAAGAAGAAGAAGAAGAAGAAGAAATGGACCAGAATAAACTCCTTTAAACTCCTTTAAGTTAAGTTCCTTCGGCGGTAGAGGCTGGCACAGGCAAAGAGTGGCGTCTCCGGTGGTTGTTCTTCTGTGTGTGTGTGTGTGTGTGTGTGTGTGATGGTGATGCCTGGGTATGGCGGGTCCTCTCTGCGCCGGGGTGCGGGGTGCGGGGTGCGCTATGCCGCTCCTCGGTCCCGGGGCCGTGCGTAATGCGCCTGGTCCGGTGCGGAGCTTGGCGCGGTCATCTCTCTGCGCGGGTATTGGGTGGGGGGGGCTGGGGCTGCTGCTGCTGCTGGCTGCTGCTGCTGCTGTTGCTGCTGTGTTACAGAAGTGTGATTCTGTATTTTTTTTCTCTTTTTTTTAGGAGGGGGAGATTTGGAGGATGGATGTGCAAGAGATGTGCTTCCTTCTTCTTCTCCTCCTTCTGCTTCTTCTCTCTTCTCTCTTCTCTTCTCTCTCACCCCCACCTCCCCCCCCCCGCCTCCCCCCTTGCTCTCTCACCACCGCCGGAGAGTCGTCGTGTCTGCTGCTGCCATTGGGCGGCGGGAGACAGCGCGATATCCGCCCACTGCGCCACAGCAGCACGGCACAGCACAGTCCAGCACGCATGCATGCATACAGACGCACAGCGGGGACAATAGGGCTGGTGATGTTGGACCTGGCTGGCTTGCTGGCTGGACCGACCCCCTGGAGCTGAGTTTATTATTAGACCCCCACCCACCCCCGCCAAAAAAAATAAATCCTAACAAATAAAATAAAAGCAGACATTGGCATGGCTGCATCGGCCTACAATTATTAGGACCATTATTTTCTATTCCGCCTGTATGTCCCTTGCGTAAAGACGTTTGAAGCACCATCCATCCACGACATAGGTGAGCACATGGTTTTACCTGCAAGCATCCAAAACATTCCCCCTGTCCTAAATATTGCAGCTTGTTTATTTTGATTTTTGATTTTCACTTACAGCTGATTTTCTTTGGTTGATTTTCTTTTTTTTAAGGTAATATACAGAATATCTACCTTTTTATAAAATGCTTCCTTCTACCTGTGCCGGTACAGTGGGCTGTCAGTCCTCACCTGTGGTGCAGGACAAGAAGAGAGGGTGTACTGTACAGTCCTTGTACGCTGACAGACGTACAAGCCCCCAATGGCTAACACGGGTGGGGGGGGCTTGTTGCGAGGTGATGTGGACTACATGCGGTGACAGTAACGATCAGTTAGTTGTAAGATGGCCCACATTAGCTCACTTTTTTCCACTTTGCCAAAGTCTAAACACCCTGGTCTGGGGGCTGAGGAACAGAGGAACATGAACCACGTGGTCTCTCTCCCCTCCACCTGGGAGGCTTGCAGACCGCCAACAGTGCCCCCCCAGCCCACACACACACACCCACACACACGCACACACACCTGAAGCCATGTGACACTATGATGGGGATATCACATTTAATAATAATGATTAATGATGGATGCGCTTTAAATCACCCCACTGTGGAAGACAGACAGACTGCACATGAAACTGCGCATTATAAATATTGACCCAAAATCAATGAGACAGCTGCAGTCTCCATGATAGAGAATATATTGCAATGTTTCAGCAATGCAATGCAGTGAGCTGCTGTTATTATTAATGTTATACCTATAGGGTGCAGCAGAGACGGAGGAAAGGAGTGTGTTTATTATGCTGCATCAAGGTGAAGTATTGCAAAACAGGTACAAAAAAAAAAAAAAAAAGAAAAGAGAGAAAAAAAAAAGAAAAAAAGTCCCGTCTGGGCACAGGAATGTGGAAATACAACTCGGTGGAGGTATGCACGCCAGGGAGGCATTAAGCACCCGAACGATCTCTGGGACACGTCGGTGGCGGGATTACCAGCGGCTATGGGTGTCTATATACTGTAGGTCTATACTCGAATCAATCAATCAATCAATCAATCAATCAATCAAAGGTGAACCCTGTTGAGTTGGAGAGAGATGAGAGGAAAAAGGTGCATGGTAAAAAAAACATGTGTCACTTATGGTGGTGAGGGGGTACATAAGGGGGTCAGAGGGCACGCATGGCTGTGTGTGGGCACCTACACCTGCAATAATGGGCATAGATTGTATACAGTAGATCAGGTATGGACCCATGTCACAGCACAACAACAGAACAATAACAGTACAATAAGTAAGCTCGACTCACCCAAGTCTGGTGTAAATGATGCCAAGACACAGGAAGAAGTAGAAAGTCCACTTTCGGAGGGGTCTGTGCATGGTCGTCAAAACGTCGCACTATAGAGGCCATGCGCAACTATAGCAGAAATGGAGAGGGTTGGGTTGGGGAGGTTGGGGGTGGTGGTGGTGGTCGGTGGTGGTGGTGGTGGTGGTGGGGAGCATTGGCAGGTGACAGCGCACTACGACCCTAACCTTTCCAGATGCACGAACCGCATCGACTCTTGCCCAGGAGACGCTTTGCTGGGCAGTCTTCAGATCATGTCCT
>PIJE02006827.1:2500-5000 GCA_002895965.2 Coryphaenoides rupestris | reverse complement strand
CTTCCCCACACACACACACCGTACACACACACACCGTACACACACACACACACACACACCTGGGTGGTGCGTGGGGACGTTGCGGTGGCTGGTGTTTATTTGACTTGCGGGTTCCAGCTGAGAGAGACAGCGCCGGTCAGGAAGGACGCGTCCCTCTAAGCTGAGGCCTCGCGTCTCTGACAGCCCGACACCACGATAATGTAGGATAATGGAGAGCACTACCGGATAATACAGACAACAGCCAACACCACCAAGGCAGACCTCCGGCTCTCCTCCTCCTCCTCCTCCTCATCCTCAACCTCAACCTCCCCCTCCTCCACCTACTCCTGCTCCTCCCTGTCCTTTTGCACTTATCTTCTCCTCCGTCTGACCGACCGCTTTAATCGCCTGCGGTCCAAAACTATTCAGAATTCAGATTGCCCTATTGTGTATGTATTATCCCCGGCCCCCACCCCTGTGTTGGGGTGTGTTGAGGGTCGGAGGTCGGAGGTCGGAGGTGGCTCGATGGCTACAAACTACAGAAAAGTACCAAAGCGTGGGTTCATATGTCACGGTTGTTGGTGAATAAAATGGTAAATGGATTTATATCGTGTTTTTATCCAAAGCACTTTACATTATTGCCTCACATTCACCCATTCATACACCGACGGCGGTGCCAACCATGCAAGGTAACAACCAACACATCAGGAGCAGTTAGGGTTAGGTGGTGTCTTGCTCAGGGACACCTCCACACTTAGCTAGGAGGAGGGGGAGGAGCCCGGGGGATCGAACCAGCGACCTTCCTGTTGCCAGACAACCGCTCTTATACCTCCTGAGCTACTGCCGCACCGCAAGCTGCAGTACCGTACACGCCCTGCATCCTCCAGACCGACGCCCTGAAATACCGAGACAAATCCCGGCATCCTCGGTTTGCTGCTTGGAACCCGGGCTAGGAGCCTCCTTCCGCTGGAAACAGTGAGCGAGCTCCGCGGCGAGAGCGGAAAACAGAGGGCCCCGGGCGAGCCAAACCCGAGACTGGTGGAGCGCAGCACTCGTCCACCGCCACACCGGCCACTCCCACCTACTCATCAGTCAACGTCAGTCGCTCGGTCCGTCCGTCCAGTCCGCCCAGCCGGTCGTCCACCTCGACGCAACGCTCTGGGGACCCGGAGCGTTGCGAACTCAAGCGCCGCGCCGCCGAGGGCTCATCGTGAGTGAAATAATGTTCTAATGTTGTGTGTCTGTGAACACGATATGATTTTATTACTTTTTTGGATTGCGCTACACATTATATTACTGACTCCTCCACCCCCCATAGACACTACTGCGTTAGATGATCTTTTCTTCAAATTGCATCTTGTAATTGCTTAGTTTTTATATAATTTTCATGAATATTTTTCTATGCTATTACTTTCTGTTTAATGTTCATTGTTATGCATCATTTTCACAGAAGCACATTCCTTGACTGTAAAAACTACAGCAATAACGCTTCTGATTCTGATTCTGAATCCGTGTGTGTGTGCGTGCATGCGTGTGCGTGTGTGTGTGTGCAGGTTTCTTGGGGGGGGTTCCCTCCCGTTGCCAGAGCTCAACACCACATCAGGAAACTCCTGCAGAGACCACATAGAAACTCAGAAGGGGAGAGTTGTTTTGCTTTCTTTAACACCCTTTCACCGCCTTGAAACCCTTTAGACCGATAATTTGCGATGACGCTATTTTAAGCGATGTCGCCAAGGGCGGAGGTATGGACCTCTATGGGCATTTAGCTCAGGAGGTATAAGAGAGGTTGTCTGGCCACAGGAAGGTTGCCGGTTCGATCCCCGGGCTCCTCCCCCTCCTAGCTAAGTGTGGAGGTGTCCCCTGAGCAAGACACCACCTAACCCTAACTGCTCCTGACGTGTTGGTTGTTACCTTGCATGGTTGGCACCGCCGTCGGTGTATGAATGGGTGAATGTGAGGCAACTGTAAAGGGCTTTGGATAAAAGCGATGTATAAATGCAATCCAGTTACCATTTAATACATATACAGTATGATATATATATTGTGTAAGAACATTATAATTCGGTGTCGCACCCAGTTCTCAGTTGAAGGGTTGATCTCGAGTTCAGAAAAAAATCAATTTTCAGTCCACATTTTGTTGTTGTTTGTGAGCCGACCCGATATCTCGCTTTGAGGAGTTGCAAGGTCGACGAAAACCACATCGCCTTGGCAACACACAAAGTTCACCGACTATATGCCGGAGATACATTTCCCGAAAGTCCGTATCAGCGGTTTCCAAACCGTGGGTCACGAACCATAAGGCGACCCGGTAGGTTCGTGGGATTGCCAGAATAATCAGTTTTTTAAAGCAACGTAAAGTGTGCTCGCTAACATCCACAAAACATTCATTTCATTCATCATTCATTCATTCATCCTCATCACAGTGGCCCGTTCCTGGGGGCCTTTTATTTGAATGAATGATGGTGTTTCGTCTGCCATCATTCATCATTCATTCATCCTCGTCACATATAAACGAGAACTG
>PIJE02006823.1:0-12500 GCA_002895965.2 Coryphaenoides rupestris | reverse complement strand
TAACTACTTCCTACGTGCTACGTAAGAACTAGTGTGGTGAAACCCGGGTTCTGATTTCTGATTTAGTGTCGACTATGTTTGAACTTGCGTCGGTCGCAAGCAAGCAAGCAAGGAAGCTCTGCTCCTTAGGTTGCCAGATAAGGCTTTAACTCTCCTCGGGTTGCCAGATAAGGCCTTAACACAAGGGCCGAGAGCAGTGGAGGAGTGTAGCCCCCCCCCCCGGTGTCTCGCTCTATCTCCCCCCCTCTCCAACGCCACAGCGCGCCTCATTAGCATGTTTACGCGTCTCCCTCGTTAAGATAAGTGAGCGCCGGGGAGTGTCGCATTAAAAGGCGCATAATTGGGCGTTTTCTGCGTAACACTGAGCGACAGATTAGGAGTCTGCTGCCTCCTCTCCATGTTCATGTTGTTGTTGTTGTTGTGGCCGTGGAGCACTTACAGGTGCAGCACCAGTGGCGTTCTATTTACAAATGTAGCCGATAATCACGCGCTGCTATTCAGAGCGACCTAGCGAGACATTTTCTTTTGTGCGCCGTCTCAACGAGACGAGAGGCAACTTGCTCAAGGGCAGTTCTACTGCAGGTAGACCACAGAGACCGGGGGTTCAAACCCAGAACATTTCCTTCACCTTTCCAACCTTAACCACTGACTAGGGGCAATCCGGCAACCCTGTATTCATGCTATTATTCATTCAAATACCTGATTTAATGTTTTAGTCCCGTGAATACATGTAAATAAACCGTCCTCTTTACAGGGGCGGTGCAGAGGATGTGTGTGTGTGTGTGTGTGTGTGTGTGTGTGTGTGTGTGTGTGTGTGTTAGTGTGTTAATGTCGGGTGAATTCAATTTTGCACAACAGTCCAAGGTCTAGGAAATATAAATAATGTGTGTTGTTGCCGATTGGCCTGTAACGTGCGTCCCACAGGGTTTGTTCTGAGGACAAGGACACATCTACAGCTACAGAGATCAAGGTTTGTTATGTCTAAGCTGAATTCATACATTCCTACACAATAAATGAAATACCACATTAAGTTCCCAAGGTCAATCTTTTATATTTCCTTTTCAACTTCACAAAAAGCCGGGAGAATTATTTTTTTTTACTATTCAGCAGATGACTATTTGGCAGAAGCTTTTAATCTTTCAGTGACTTACTTACAGTGAATTCAGAAACATTACATTTGGGGGGCGTCTTGCTCAAGGAATACCTCCAGGTTAGGACACAGAGGATTCAGGATTCGATTACCAACATCTGCTGTCTACAGATATGTCGTCTGGAATTTTTTGTATATGCTGAGGCATAGTTAACCGCCGCGTTGGAGAAGATAATATCGTAATATGCTAATGAAATAAACACTCAAGTTTCGTGGCGGGTTGCCTCACTGTGAATGTGGGGGGTGGGGGGGGGGAGTGCCTACATTGTTATTTAATATACATCCCATAATAACCCTGCTGTGGTTTACAGATCCCCGACGTCATTAGTATGTTAGTCCCCTCGCCTCCGCCGGCGTACAGTACGTCGACAGGCGTCTCTGCTGCCTGGCGGTGTCTCTAACCCACACTAACGGCATAACCTTCGTGGTGTTTCATCCTCATAAATAGCCGCTAGACTGTATCACCGTCATATCAGCCATTCCCTATTTTCCTATTTTCCTTTTCCTTGTGTTGTTCCGGTTTTTTTCCTCGTCCCCTGACAGGGTGATTGGTAGCCATCTGTGTCGCCGAGCGGACTAGTGAATAATTGATCGGTTCATGTATATGTAAAGGGGATGGGGATCTCAGGAGGCATGTTAGGGAGGTAGCTTAGCAACGCAGCAGAGAGAGAGCGAGAGAGAGAGAGAGAGAGATAGAGAGAGAGAGAGAGAGGGGACGGGGTGGAGACGGTCAGTCGTCAGGAAGTCCTTATAAGGGCGTTCCCGCGTGCGCCGCTGTTGTGTTGCGCTGTGTGCTGTGAATTTTCCGGGTTGCCGTTTCCGGACGTCCACGCGAGCTGGGGTTATTGTGTAAGAATAATGCCGATGAGATATCCCTCAATAATCAAAACGGGAAAGCGTTGTACAACCATTAGCCAAGCGGTTTCAAAAGACGTGGCCACTGGTAGGCTGATCTATCCACCACACATCTGGGTGGACACTCCCACTTGTGATGTCAAGTGGGGCCATTCCAACCGGTTTTGAAACCACTTGGAATGGCTAATCACGCTCACACCTGGTGGTATAATACTTATATTAGTGTGTGTGTGTGTGTGTGTGTGTGTGTTTCTCGTTTTTATTCATGTTTTTATGTTCACATGTGCAAGTGCGATAATTATGCTGTAAAATACTGCATACACACCCCTTGTGTATTCTCAGTATATTTATTCATATTCATCATACACCCTAAGTGCTTGATTGTGGAACTAATGACACATTGATAAGCGCTGTCTGAGGAGGCGTGTCACTCTTTGACACCTGTATGACTTGTGTGTGTGAGTGGGTGAGGGAGGGGTCTAAGGGGAGGGGGGGGGGGGGGAGGAATGGGAGGAGACTCACGCTGACACTCGCGGCAGCAGGCGTCCCTCACGTAGGCGGCGGCGGTGCCCGCGGGACACTCCGGGGCGGGGCAGGAGATGGCCTCGCACTGCACCGTGCCGTTCTGAAGGTGGAGGAGGAGGAGGAGGAGGAGGAGGAGACAGAGAGCGCGAAGAAATGTCAGCACTCAAGATGGCCGCTGAGGGTCATGTTTAATCTAGCGAGGTCCGGGCGATTTGAATATCGCTAATTCCTCGAAACCAAGTCTTCTTAAGGAGACGTTCGAACGTCAAAGGTACAATGGTTTCATTTGTTAAGTTAAGATAAGATAAGATTCTTATAATAATAATAATAATAATAATAATAGTAATAATAATGAATAGAATAATACATCTAAAGTGTATAAGCCAAATAGATCGACAATAAAAGTGAAATATATTTTGTACAAAAATAATGCTTATGTATTTTTAATCAAAATGTAATTTTAATATAAACACTGCAATGATCTGAAAATATGATATTGTGATCTAAATATATAATAACAATGGATGAGATAGATGACAAATGATAGAATACAGCACATTGATCCTCGATTGATCCATTGTGGATCAATTATACTGTGAATGTTATGTTTGTGTGCGTTGTTTTAGAGGAACGAGCGAATCCCGAAAGATAAAGCAACCATTTTAAGAAATTCTCACATGAACACAGTAAATCTTGACACATCTCGGCCACAACTGCCCACCTCTATGTGCGGTTAAATATAACCGGCGGAATAATTAAATGAAGATCATGTCGGTAACTACGTTATACGCGCCTCTCGTGCAACTACAGTATTTAATTAGGGCATCTTCCACCACGCCGGATGCGGAGAAAACCCCGTCCTCGATTTCAACACCTACGTATCTGATCTCGCAAAATTGATAACATCTCAATGCATGACCTTTAAATTGAAAAGGTCGCCGCAAATTGGCCGTCATAAGCTGAGGATAATCAACACCCCCCACCCCACCCCCCCCCCCCCCCCCACCACGTCTAATGGCTTAATTGGAGCCTGGAATCATCAGCCAGCCAAGACGCTTTGCTCCGCTGCATGATTGCGCAGATCGAATCCCTAATGATAATTATCATCTGTCAGGAGCAATTAGGTGCAATGTACTGAGAGATATTCGGTTTTCCCCCACCCCCACAACCGTTGCAAAGGAGGGGGCAGGGGAGGGCAGGGCGTGAAGGCACCCGATTGGCTGGTTCCGGGAAGCTGGTTCCGAAGCACGGCGGGCCGTAGCAAAGCGAAGCGTAACGAAATGAAACGCATTCATATTCAGAGACAGAGGATTCATATTCGACTGACAGGAGAGTTGGGGGACGGTCCTGGTGAAATGTATTGTCACGGCTGGTTGAGATCTCCTTCCTGTCCGTGCTGCCGCAAATAGTGCTCTTTTTGTGCATTTGCTTAAAAAGTTTTGTGCTGAACTCAATACTGCTGATGCCTGGCACGTGACGCACAATTTTAATTTAGAAAACCTGAATGTCGACACACCTAACAATCGATGAAGATAATAGTTGTGATCGCACATTTGGGGGGCAACGATTTGGCCAAAACAACACACCACACACTAAGATAAGATAAGATGAGATCAGAATTAATAGAACTTTATTCATCCCGAAGGAAATTCTTGTGCCAGAGGTTGCTCAAAATGACCAACAGCATAAGAATAAAAAACAATAGAATAATACATGTGCAGTGTATAAGCCTAATAGAGTAATAGAGTAGATAAGATAACGATAAATAACGATAAACGATGAAGTCCATCTTAGATTTAGGGAAGTAAAAATCAATCTTACAAAAGATAATATGGCAAAAAAATAAGAGAAATCATGCCCCAAAAAATCAGGTTTTGCTGACCAGGGTTGGAAAGAGGGAACTGGCACAACTAAATGGGGAGTAATTAATCCTGTTGTGTGTGTGTGTGTGTGTGTGTGTGTGTGTGTGTGTATCCTGCGTTAGCTCGCTGCGCGCCAGCTAGGCTAGGTGGGTCCGGCGCCGTCGGGGTTAACCTGAACAGAAATCCTGTTGCTCTCCTGTTGATCCGTTCCATATATTATCATCGCTCGGGTTAACCGGGGGCAACCCTGCTCTATTCTAAGCAGATAATGACACCGTATGTCGGCAACAATGAGTCTGTCGCACCCCTGTCCTCCTCCTCCTCCCTCGTCCTCCTCCCTCCTCCTACTCTTCCTCGACCCTCCCACCCCCCACCCCTCTAGAACGGCCCCCTTCTCCCCTCCCCTCTGCTCCGCACCACACACACACACACACACAACACACACACACACACTTAATGAACAGCCCAGTTAGACAAAAGGCAAGAGACAATGAGAGGATGTGGACGTACGCGCACGCACACACACACATACGCACACACGCGCTCACAACCACGCGCCATGTGCACACATGCACACACATACACACTGATCATCATAAATCATCCAAAAAATATGTTCAACATACAGACATCCCACCTGTGCCTCCTCCAGTCGCAGTAAATCACTCACACACACTCGCGCACGCCCACACACACACACACATGGCAAACCTCCACCACCACCAATCACAAATAGAGACAGACATTCACAAATACACACACACACACACACAGCAAACCCCCACCACCACCAATCACAAACAGAGACAAAAATTCACAAACACACACACATACACACATACACAGACACACACATGCAATCACTCACACACACACGTGCATGCACACACACACACACCGCAAAACAGAGAGACCTCGACGTGCACACGTTCAGTGGTACAAAGGGGAGCACCGCACCCCCCCACCCACCGTGCACGTGCAGTTCCTGCAGCCGTCTGTCCAGGCGTCGTCCTCGCGGTACACCACCGCCTTTGACGCTGCAGGTCCGCTCGCAGTAGCACCCGTCCAGGCCGTTCATCTTGTCCTCCGCCCGGGACAGCTGCTCATAACACCGCCCCCATCAACACCATCAGCCACCACCACCACCACCACCACCACCACACCCACCACCATACCCACCACGCCACCGCAATGATTAAATTAAGAAGAAGAAAAGAAGGAAGGAAAAAAGAGAAGAGAGGAACAGGAGCAGGAAGTGAGATTCACTTCGTACCACGGTCTGCAGATTATCATTTGTCATCATCATCATCATCATTTACACAAGGGGACACTAGGGACAAGTCTCCATCACTTTTTGAAATGGCCGATTTTGTCCCTTTCGTCACTTTTTAAAAGCATCATTTGTTAAAAAGGTTCTAAAAATAGCTGGCACCAAGAAATGTTAAGTCAGCTTTCAGAGGGTTTGTTTGCACAAACATTCAATGCAATGTAAATATAGAAGAATCAAATGTGCATTGTCTGAAAACAACGTAAGCTACGCAAGCTAAATAAAAGCCGACGAGCCTACTACCTACCTATTCTAAAATAACCTTAAAAAGGTGCCTATTCGATGTGCGGTTAAAAATAGCTTGCACCAAGAAATGGTAATTTAAGAAATGAGAAGGCTTTGAGAGGGATTATTCGCACAAAAACATTCAATGCCATGTAAATATAGAACAAACAAATGTGCATTGTCCCCAAAAAAACCTTACGTAAACTCAATAAAAGCCTACAAGCCTCTGACTTAAATAACCTTAAAAATGTGCCCATTTACTGCACGGTCATGCAATATTTTTCTCTCACCGTAATTATTTATTCCGACCACATATCGATCCCTACATTACATTGTCTAAAATTGCATATTTTGAAGACAATGTTAAAAAAAATGTTATGTACCACTCCTGACCACATTTTAAACCAAAGTGACGCCCATGCATGAACACAGTCATCTGTATCGTCCTGTGTTCCTGGAGATCAGTCATTAGTCAGAAGTCAGTCCATTTGGCTCAAAAAGACAAATGGATAAACGGTAAGACGTCCTTCGCTCTCTCTAACCCTTTGTGCGCTGAATCGGGTATAGAAAGACACGCATTTAGCATATGAAAGACTATTACTGCGGGTTTCCACAGGTCAAACTCAATGCTCAATGTAAAAATCCCACGGCGAGGTCACATGGTCGCTGAGAAGAAAAGACGAGGTTGAAAACCGAACGGTACTCCGGAATTACGCGCTGGATTTCTTTTGTGATAACGCGGTCTCAACGCCGGCGAGTTTGAGATGCTTGAGAGACGTTTTTTGACGTATGAATGAAAAGCACGGCTGGTAGGGCTACGGCACAGAATTACGCGTTTTTTGTAATAAAACCGTAGCCGGGGTACCGAGACATGTGGTCAGAGACGTGTTATTTCCCAAGATGCGCGTTGCGGCGTCGTGCAGCTTGACCCCCTTGACCTCACCTTGCTGGAGGTTTTGGCCAAGATATCCTGGAGTTCCATTATCTTCTGCACCAGCCCGTGGAAATCGTTGCACGTCGGGCAGGCTGGGAAACACACACACACACAAAAACACACACAAACACACAAACACACACAACAAACAAACACACAAACAAAGCAGCGTTTAAATGTTCATGGCTCCCACATCACGAGCCACACCAGCCAGCTCGCGCCAGCACCGGTACGATATATCTGGCCTCTGGATACGTTTTATAGAATAATATGTGTACGGTGGTGAAAGCGAAAGATATTTAGAAATAAAAGATGAAGCTAATTGTGAGCAGTTTTTCATTAATCTTACAAGCCAATCTACAGTATAGTACGACTCTCACGTCTCACTGATGTCTTATCACGCGTTTGTGTGTTCATATGCATCATATTTTTATAAATACGTGCCCATTTTGTTTTTTGGCGTACACAAGAAAATGCATTTGGTTTTGTGGTTCAACAGCACGTTGTCGACTATTATTAGATTAAACAGCACGCGGGTCCGCACACAGCGAGGAAACCTTTCTACAGAGGCTTTCATCTGCGGGCTTATCAGCCTCGCAGTGATCCCGTACGTCGTTTGAAGGTGTGTGTGTGTGCGTGTGTGTGTGTGTGTGTGTGTGTGTGTGTGTGTGTGTGTGTGTGTGTCCGTGTGTGTGTGTGGCCCATTGAATGCATGAGCACACCGACGCTCGATGATCCATGAGGGGGGGGGGGGGCGGGGGTTGGAGTATTGATCCACGTTGCCCTTTCACTGTTGACAGGTGAATTCATAACAGCACATTCGCTGTGAGGTTGCATAACATTAATGTTAATATTAATGGTGGCGCGCAGCGACAGGCAGAGCGACATTCACAACCTGGACCTTTGATCGACACGATCATAATAAAATTATTATTATTATTAGTATTAGTGATGTTGTCAATTGCTGCTGCTGCTGTTGCTGTGATTAGTAGAAGTAGTAATCTTGTTATCAGTGACAGTACTTTGACATGAAATCTTTTTGAAAACCAAGAACATTATCCACAGAATATGACAGAACCGTCAAGCAGATAATGTCATATCTTCTCCGTTGCGTAGCTATCTATGGCTGTCACATATTAGACGTTAAAATGTGTAATATTGTAATCTAAGACAAGATAAGATATAACTGTATTGATCCCGAAGGAAATTCTTGTGGCAGAGGTTGCATAGCAATATAATAATAAACAATAGAGTAATAAACAATAGAATACTAAAAATAAGATAGCAAATCTACAAATTTACAGTGAATAAGCAGAAGAAAAATATAAAAATATAGGTAAGATGTTCAGTCAGCAAAACAAGTTGGCAATGTTATATCTATGATATTGTATTGAATTGTAAGAATCCCACATGGAAGTTGATTGGCATTGGACAGTAAAAAAAACACATTTTCAGACAAGTAGGTAGGAATATGTATTGACTGATGCTGTGAGATGTAGGAGTGTTGTAGTTACAGACGGGGGGGGGGGGGGTGTTATACTAGTGTGCTTACTTCTGTTGAGGTCTGGACACTGAGAGATGTAACCCTGAGGCATCACCAGGACCTCCACGTCCTGCATCACTCCCTGCAGACACACACACAGACACACACACACACACACACACACACACACACACACACACACACACACACACACACACACAGACACACACACACACACCACACACACACACACAGACACACACACAAAGACACAGCCGAGGTTATATTTGAGTATAAATCATCCCTTATATAGCACATAGTATACAGTCGTTGTGTATATAAACACAAGCGCTGAGGAGAGACAATGAGATGCATGCTAAATGGATGAACACATACTGTAGATAGTGTGTGTGTGTTGTGTGTGTGTGTGGGTCTGTGCACGTGTGTGTGATTATGAAACCAATGTACAATCCCCGGTGGAGTTATCGGCGAGAAAATGCAGTCAACCTGACACTCTGCAAACAGAATATGTTTCAATATGTTATTTGTTGCTTGTTGTGTGTGTGGATAAGTTCATTTGACAGACAGCCTGGTGCCCTCCCCTCTCCAACACAAACCATCTCATAATTGGAATCCAGCGTGAACCGACCAATAGGATCACAGCGTTGTACGGCACACAGAACATTTGTCTTGACCGATTCCACACCGGGAGCCACAGCATGAAGACACAGATTCAATTTAACTCAAAAGCTCTGAGCCTTCAGTCCTATGGCCAGACCGCAATATTATACACACACGCACACACACACACACACACACACACACACACACTCGCTCACGTGCCATCACCATCACCATGGAAACCCCGGCCAATTTCATTCCTTCACTGAACTTCTTGTGGTGCTGTAACTTTAAGCAAAAATGTGTTTTTTTGTTGTTTTTTTTCTCCTCGCTACTTCAATTTACCACCCGTGTGTGTAAAATCCCGGGCAAAGTATTTCCCCCATTTTCATGGAGACACCGAGGAAGAAGAAACAACAAACGTTCAGACTACCTGGTGATATGCACACCTCGTGTCAACTGAAATAAATAACATTCTGACTCTAGAATATTAATAACCAGTATCTTTGGGGCGGCAGTAGATCACGAGGTAAGAACTGTTGTCTGGCAACAGGAAGGTTGCTGGTTCCATCACCGGGCCGCGCCTCCTAGCTAAGTGTGGAGGTGTCCCTGAGCAAGACACCACCTAACCCTAACTGCTCCTGACGTGTTGGTTGTTACCTTGCATGGTTGGCACCGCCGTCGGTGTATGAATGGCTGAATGTCAGGCAATACTGTAAAGTGCTTTTGATAAAAGCGATGATATAAATACAATCCATCTTTCAGAAAAACAAACCACA
Organism: Coryphaenoides rupestris; assembly: GCA_002895965.2. Taxonomy (NCBI): domain Eukaryota; kingdom Metazoa; phylum Chordata; class Actinopteri; order Gadiformes; family Macrouridae; genus Coryphaenoides; species Coryphaenoides rupestris. Next base: position 2,739 of record PIJE02006823.1, on the reverse strand, counting down.
TCATTTGAAAAACTCCAATGCTGTCCTCCAGGAAATCAGAATGTTGTAAACAGTAAAAAAAATCAGTTGAGTATAAAGATTGAAAGAGTGAATAATCTTTACAGGACTAGTCTAATAGGCAGCCATATTATATGTATATATATTGTTTAGCATATTGTATGTTCTATTGTATGTAATGCACTCAGAATGGCACTTCTGCTCTTATCCCAGATATTATGCAGGCTACCTAGCAATTATGAAACTCGTTCTACTAACCTTGCAACTATGAATGCTTGAAACCTGCTCTATTCTTATCTTTATGTACCACAGTGATATATCTCTTTCAACAGATGTACTCTTTGTAAGTCGCTTTGGAAAGAAGCGTCTGGCAAACGGCTTAAATGTAAATGTAAACGTAGTCTGATGGGGGTGCCCTTGTTCAACAACCAGATCCAGTAGCTACTAGCACAGCCCACATGACCGCGGTTAGTAAAAGTACTAAAGTATGGTCGTATAAAAGAGTATAAAATAACTGTGACCTCGACCTCCATCTATCCGTCGCCTTTGTGGGCGGGCTGTCGAGGAGAAGGTTAAGTGACCCGCAGAGTCGAGGAGTCACTGAAGACAGACAGTCTGTGGCACAATCAGTGGTGAGAAGAATAGAATGTCATGTTCACGTCTTCACCTGAGAGTCCAAACAAAGATGCGCGCGCGTGTGTGTGCGTGTGTGTGTGTGTGTGTGTGTGCGCTAAGTGTGTGTGTCTGTGTGTGAGAGAGAGAGAGAGAGAGAGAGAGACTAAGGCAGAGAGAAAGAGACAAGAGGATGAGAGACACAGCGAGAGGCAGATGTGCTAATGAAGTATTTTCCAAGGAAGAAAATCTTGTCTTTCCTGGGAACTAATCAGCGCTTCCCTGAAAGACTGCAGAGCCCGACGTGATGAGATTAGTCACTGACCTCAGAGTCTGCCAATTAGCTCAGACAGAAACCCAAATTAGTGTGTGTGTGTGTGTGTGTGTGTGTGTGTGTGTGTGTGTGTGTGTGTGTGTGTGAGCGGTGAGGGTGGAGGGGTAATATAAAAACCATACATGGACACACACACACACACACACACTCACACACACAACACACATGTGGTAGATGTCACCATGAAACACAATGCTCGCCACCAACACAGTTGATTAAAACCACTGCAGTCGACTCCCAGGAGGGGGGGGGGGAGGGGAATGGGAGGAAGAAGAGGAGGAGGAGGAGGAGGAAGGGGAGATTGGAGAGTGGAGTATATGTCTTCCCGTCAGATAAACAATAGACTATGGACAATGTTTAATGAGCAAGCCCTAAGGTCTTTTTTTTTTTTTCCTTTTTTTTTTCTTTTTTTCTCCTTTTAAATGATTTCTGCAAAGCCTGCATTGTGAGGTTTTCTGGGGATAATTACACTGTTCTTAATGGCCAAGTAACAGGCGGCGGCAGAGGGGGGAAAAAACCAACACAGAAGTAAACAAACTTAAAAAAAACAACAACAACAACAACAACGTGGAAAAAGACAATGTCAATTCCTCGGGCTGGGAAACGCTAGCCTACAATTACAACGGCACGTCCCCGGGAAACAGCGATGGAAACAGAGACACGGCAGTCATAAATAAAACATCTTCTACGCAATTTGAAGGCAACCGGGCTTGTGGGCTTGGAATGTTGGGAGAGGGACACACACACACACACACACACACACACACACACACACACAGACACACAGACACACACACACACCAACCAACGTATTCATGGACACGCTCCAATCTCAAGTAGCTAATCAACCAAGAGACAAAGACCTGAAGCGACCACAGGATTTTTTAAATCAGTTTTCAATTGTTTTTTGTTAATTACACAAAAAGGTTATCGGGCATTTTCCCGCCGATGAAACGTGTAACACAAGTAAGACCTGTTTGTGTGTTTACTTTGCTCTCGCTCGCGTATCACCACCAAACTGTTATCCCAAAGTGTCCCCCACTTTCTGTGTCGCTGGCAGTGACCCACGAACCGTACCGTGTGTGTGTGTGTGTGTGTGTGTGTGTCTGTGTGTGTCGGTGTGTGTGTGTGTGTGTGTGTGTGTGAAGACGAAAAGGCCAACCTTGAAGAACCCGTGTGCGGCGTTCCTCTGGCCCAACCAGAAGGAGGCGTCCTCTGGTATCTCCATGGAGGGCATCTCCACCACCCTCTCATAGATCCTGCCAATCAAACACACAAGCGGATCAATATCAGTATCAGTGATCAGTCTGTTTGTATGTATGTTTGTTTGTGTGTTATCTTGGAGGGTTGTTTTCTTGGTGTTGATTATAATACGCACTGATTTTAAGATTTTAAAACTATAACAGCTAATCTTATTGACTGAACTGAACCATCAATGCCCACCAAGGGACCTGGTGTTGGAAATTAGCTTGGCTATACACACACATGTGGCGTACGGTCACTGTACTTGTCCCTTAAAACAAACTAAACAAAATTGGATGCACATTTTTTACATTTTTACAAGCAAACATCAGCATCGGCTGAAAACAACTAAGGAAGTCTGCCTAATGCATCCTCGAAAAAGTTATTATTAATTTGGATGAGTCACGATTATAATACTGATTGCCTCGAGTCATCGTAATCCATCATCAGAGTAAGTTATGATTCACTTTTAATTATGAGCCAATATTAAAATATTGATTATCCCAAGTCATGTAATTAATCTTGGCAAAGCTACTATTGACTTTGAATTATGT
>PIJE02006822.1:2500-14140 GCA_002895965.2 Coryphaenoides rupestris | reverse complement strand
GGATAGAGAAGGGTGAGGAGGGGGAGGAGGAGGAAAGACACTGTGGCTCGCATACGGACAAGTACCTGTATGACTTCAAATCTACATTCAGACTGTGGAAGGCATTCCTCTACTATGTGTGAGGACAGTGTGTGTGTGTGATCTTGAAGTGTGGTGTTGTGTGAATAGTGTGTGATAGTGGTGTGTGTGTGGTGGTGTGGTAGACAGTGTAGTCAGAAGTGAAATATCCATGCTTGGGTGGGAGTATTTAAAAAAAGATTAATGGAAATATGAGGCGTCCTCTCAGTTAATGTTACCTTATAAATACTGCCTGAAAGGCGGACCCGGGGTAAAATAACAACTTTCATTTGCGTGTGATACTTTGGCCGTCGTGTCATTGCGCTGTGGACGATGGAGGCTATGACGACGAAAAATACAGATGTAGAAAAAGATTACTTTTCGATGAACCAAAACAGTGTTTATGGTGGCCTCTACGTGTGCCTGCAATGTAATATGAGCGTGTGTGTGTGTGTGTGCATGTGTTGGAGTGTGTGTGTGTCTGTGATGTGTGTGTGTGTTGTGTGTGGGAGGGAGATGTGTGTGGTGAGAGGGACTGTGTGTGTGTGTGAGTGTTGTTATTGCATGCGTGTAGTGTGTTGTTCACCGAGGACCGTCTCTTCTGAGAATAAATAAGGAAATGGGAAACACAGATTGGACAAACACCGCAGGACGGCAACCACATACACACCCACACACAACACACACACACACACACGCTCAAGTCACACAGTAGGGGCCTCCAACTATTAATTAAAAACATTGTTCACATCTATGATAATGTGGGAAGGGTTAGACACGCCAGTAGTACACATTTCTAAAAGGGCAGCAGGCAGACCGCATCGCACTAACTGGCGTGTTTCGTATTGTCACATTTTACGTACTTTAGCGTGATTAGCGATGGTGATTGTATGTTCGTTAAGAGGATTTGGTAGAATGCACTCAGTAATGACACATCTCTCTGATATGCGCAGACTATTATGGAGGCAGACCTAGCCACTTATGAAACTCGTGATCTATTCAGGCCTGGCAACTCATGAATAGCTTGAATCCTGCATCTGAGGTTTTTGATCTGTTATGTACCACACAGCGATTTGGCTGTATCTCTCGTTACAAGAAACGTATGGACTGTCTGCATCAAACCTGCATACAATCTTCTTAATATCCCAGGGTGACATCTAACTGTCGCAATCGCCTCAATTTAATCGCATAAAAACCACTTGGTGGAAGATTGAAGCGGTAAGGGGAAACGTGGTGGCAGGAGGAGAAAAATGACGAAATGACGGAAAAGATAGAAAGGGCAAGATGGCACAAGTAGACAGAGGACCACACACACGGAAAAGAAAAAAGTCAAGCCCGCGTGGGTAAGAAACGGCGGAACCAAATAAGTAGCGAAGATAGATATTGAGTACCCCTTAGAAGCCAAGGGAAACAAAGCGCCGATCGCGGAGGAAAGAGGAGAGGAGACAGCCGAGAAGCTGATAAATGCGGACAGTGAGTATGGAAGAGGGAAGAAGAGAGAGATCCGAGAGAGGAAGAGGAGGAGAGGAGACTGACTATTCTCACTCAGGTCCTAGTCATCGTCGCTAGATTAAATGACATCTTCGGAAGCTCTAAAAAATGACACGTGAAAGAACCTGTGGGAGAGGAAAACTCATAACATCAGTTGGTGGTGCTGTGTGTGTGTGTGTGGCCGTGTGCTGTGTGTGCGTCCGTCGTGCTGTGGGTTGGGTTGTGTGTGTGGTGCTGCTGTTGTAGCGGTACTTTCCAGAGGAGGTGAGAGACGAGAAGGAAGTGGTCGTGCCTTCATTCAGCTCAGTCACAGCATCGAAATTAATACACAGCCTCCTCCCCTCCGGCCAGACAGAGAGACGTGTGAGCTGAAGAGGTTTAAGAGCTAGCAAGCATGATTTATACCGAATGTGTGTACGCGTACTGACGCTGTGGCGTGTTGAGTGCTGCTGGGTACGGGTGGGTGGTGTTGGTAGATGTGTGGTCGTGGTGGTGCGTGGAAGCCCCGGCTGATCGTAGCTGCGGCTTAAGTGGTAAAGGGTGAAGCCGCAGCATTATATCTGGCTATCCTGCGTGGCTCTCTCCTCTCTCTGATCTCTCTCTCTCCCGATACCACTCGCCTGCTCTCTCGTACTCTCCCCCTTGAGTTCTCTGTCTCTCTCCATCACTCTCCATCGGTGATCTTCTCTCCCCTTATCTCTCTCCTCTAGGTGCTGCTCCCACCCCTCTCTCTCACCTCTCTCTCTTACGCGCCTCTCACTGTGTCGTGTTCTCTCCCCACTCATCTCTTCTCTTTCCCTCTCTCTCTCTCATCTCGCGCTCTCTCGCATCTCTCCTCTCTCTCCCATCTATCAATCGCTCTCCGTGACTCCGCCGCCATCTCTCTCTCTCTCTCTCTCTCGCGCGACATGGTTATTTCATCCCCCTCTCTCTCCATCCTCTTCCATCGCGATGTCTCTCTCCTCCGCTATCTCTCCCTCCCTCCTCTCTCCCTCTCCCTTCTCTCTCCTCTCGCTACCCCTCTCTCTCTCCTCTCTTCTTCCCCCCTCTCCCTGCTCTCATCTGCGCGCCCCTCTCCCTCTCTCTCTAATCGGCTATTGATCAGGGAGGATACCAGAGGAGGCTTGCCGGAGCGTCACGTAAGATTAAATGGGCTGAGCTCTGGGGGTTTTGGGGGGGGGGTGGAGTGGGGTCCACGCGGGTCAGGGGGGTCCGGCTGCCCCAAGTCTGAGACACCAACGTGATGCGGGAGATTCGGCGCTCCGTTCAGGTGGGCTCGGTTTGCGTCGGTGGAAGTGAATCGCTGTCAGCTGGCTGACCCGAGGCCCAGCGGCGGAAGGGTCCGAGAAACCTTCGGTATGTCGGGAGCCACTCGGCCCCTACCCCCGCTCCTTCCTTCCTCTCTCCCCTTCCCTCCTCTTCCTCCTCATCCCCTTCCTCCTCCTCCTCCTCCTCCTCCTCCTCCCTCCACACCGCCATGGATCCCAGGAGGCCCGCGATGACCCACTTATCCCAGCGTCCCGCTCTCAGAGACCCGACGTGCCATCTCAGAACCCGATAAGCTGGACCGCGATACTTCCTGTTTAATCGGCTGCCTCTTGGCCCCGCCCCCCCCCCCCCGTTTTTGTGGAGGATTGTACTTCCTGGGAACAAGAAGAGAGGGGATTGGTCCTGGGGGTGAGGGGGGTGAGGGGGGCGGGGCTTTGACGTGTGGGAACATTACGCCCTCCAAAATAGAGAACGAAGCGATGTTGTCGGGCGGATATCAATCACAGACTGAAGGGGATATACTGTATATGGACGCAGTGCCGTGCACACACGCGCACGCACACACACACACACACACACACACACACACACATGCATGCACACGCACACACACACGCACAGATGTCATCCGACACGCCCCTAGTGGACATGTGCAGAACGGCACAACAGACCAGCCACCAGTTCACCGTTGTCCGCCGTGGTTCATTCACTTCTGGGTTAATTTTTCTCTCTCCCACACACACACACGCACACACACACACATCCACACACACACAAGCACACACATCCACACACACACACGTACACACACACTATCTCAGTGAAGGGATTTCTTGTGTTGGGTTTTATTTTTATGATCTGCTGTATTTTTTATGACGGCCGGGAAGCAGGTTCAGTGCTGTCTCTGTTCGCTTCCTGGTCGTCTCATTGATTACGTCGTGGAGAAACGCGGCGTGTGCGGGAATATTATGCAAATTCCCGTTTCTGAAGGTTGTTTTGTTTATATATATGTGTGTGTGTGTGTGTGTGTGTGTGTGATGCTATATGTGTCTGCTCCGTTGCTTTCCAGGGAAATCCGCGCTTTTCACGACTTTTCTCCCGAGATTACCCCTGCGTTTCATATCCTATTATAACGAGATTCATAAACTCCCCCCCTCCCGTCTCCATCCCACCCACCACCACTGCCACTACCACCACCACCACCACCAACACCACCACCACCACCACAAACTCATCATTACGGAAGTCTAGAACACCATCACATCAGACAGTGTCTCCCCTCCTCCCTCCTTCTTTCCACCTTCCTTCTTTCCTCCCTCCTCCTTTCCTCCCTCCTCCTCTCCTCCCCTAGTCCCTCCCTATTTCCCCTAGGCCCTAGGGGGGTTCTCTGGGGGGGTTGGGGGGATTTGGCATTCTGCGGTATTTCCATGTTACTGAAGCTTATAAAACATGCATCCCCCACCCCACCCCACCCCACCAACAATCAGACCACAGCAACATGCCGCTGTGACTGCGCCTTCCTCACCCTCTCTCTCTTCCTCTCTCTCTCCTTTCCACTCTCTCTCTCTGTGTCTCTTCCTCTCTCTCTCCCTTCCACCCCCCCCCTCTCTCTCTCTCTCTCTCTCTCTCTCTCTCTCTCCCTCTCCCTGTCTGTTGACTTGTTGGTATGCATTGAATTCGCGGGGCTGTGACTTCAGATTCGGGAAGCAATTATTCAAATACCCGCCACACTGTACAGGAGGCGGGGCGACCGAGGCTGGAACAAAAGAGGAGAGAGAATCTTTAATGAAACGGCGGTTTTTTTTCCCTCCTCCTCCTCCTTTTTCTCCCTGTTTTTATATTCTTGTTTCTTTTTCCTTCCGTGATGCCAGATTCGGTGGACTGTAGACGGGTGCCCCCCCCCCGGCTGTGTGTTTGAGTGTATGTTGTCGGAGGGCCCAGTGTGTGTCTTTGAAGATATTGACGCTGGAAGTCAAATCAAATCACAGTCAGTTGAACTCAATAAACTCAGTCAATAGCCTCCTCCAGCCGCAGGGTTAAATACACCCCCCCCCCCCCCCCCTCCACCAACACACACACACACACACACACACACACACACACACACACACACACACACACACAGTCTCAATGGATTTTTTTTATGGTGTGTGTTTATTTTGTTTAATTACGATCATTTTTACGTCAACGCGTTGTGTGTGTGTGTGTGTGTGTGTGTGTGTGTGTGTGTGTGTGCGTCGCCGAGATGAAAAGTCCCTTCTGCCACGGCGGCGAATGTCTCCGTTCGTTTGCTAACCCGAACGTCTCATTGTGTTTGGTAAACATGAGGACAAATGAATGATCGCACGCACACACACACACACACACACACACACGCACACACACACACACACAGAGAGAGAGAGAGAGAGAGAACGTCTCACTCTCTCAGCAGAATGCTAATGTAGACGTGGCATTCCGTCACGGCGTTCCACACAATATATACAAAGGAATGCATCGTTTTCCTGATAAACCATCCATCACCGCGTGTTTGTGGTCATTCACACGTTCACACGCGCACACACACACACACACACACACACAAACAGCGCCGCAAAGAGATTAGCAAAACGAAAAACCACACAAACACGTGCGCTATGAAATATGAAATAGGAACGCAGGAGAGAGGTCATTTCTCATTTGCCGCGGTTGTGACTACCTGGCATTTTAAACATTCACGCCGCGACCAGGGGTACATTTGCAGGTAGGTGCAGGCCGGAGGAAAGCCATTCATCTTTATTAAACTAGGACACGTCACTGTGTGTATCTGTGTGTGTGTGTCTGTGTGTGTCTGTGTGTGTGTGTGTGTGTGTGTGCGTGAAAGAATGTCAGATGTAGTACACAGCACAAGCGGATAATGTTTCCGTGCAGTCGGCAAGGCCGCCTGTCGCTGGCAACCCCAGGGTTTCCTCCCAGGGGTCACAGAGACGCGAAAAGCAAAAAACATGACCTTTGAACCGTCGGAGAAGGCGTCCACGATTACACGAACGATACGGACAACAGAGAAGGTAGATGCATGCAGAATAGAAATAGATTAAAATAGATCGCTTCAAGTTGTTCAGAATCTCTCTGGTTTTTGAATCTCTATGAGTTCCTTCAAATGTAAATCCAACGTCGGATTACGATCATATTTTGTTACCCTCTTGCCATACAAAAGAGGTGAGGTATTGGTTTGACATTTACGGACGAGTCGAGGCAGATGATTGAAAATATAATCCATTACTCCACACATACGAAACCAGACACACTTGAGTGCATTGAGGACATTTTCTGCCGTAGAACGCCGTAAATATTTGGACTTGATTTAATACGGATATCATTTGTACTACGCTGCGGTGCCCTGTGATGACGGACGGTTCAACATTTCAGTTTCGTTCATCTGTCGCCACACATCGTCATTAATAACGTTTTGCTAGCCAAGCAACGACGCTGTTTCAGGAGCTCTTCGCATTAACGAATGTTTTTCGCGGCACAACAACATCTAATGACTCACCCGTCCCCCGTCGCCTCCTCCATGAACCTCATCTTAAAACGTTTCCGTTGTACTTTGCGCTTTTTACTCATCCCCTGGTTCCAAATAATCATTATTCTTTAATTATTATAGTGCCTTCCAATGAAGGAGAGAGTATAAGAACGCGAGAGATTCGTAGTACTTTGCTCGTGGCTCGGAATCATTCCGGAAGTTTTGTCCGTCCACGCCGGACCCAAGGGGGTAGGCGGGCGGGTGGGCTTGCTGACCCCCCCGAGCTCGGCAAACACAACGCAAACGCTCGTTGGGCTCGGAGCCGGAGCGTTGCTTATCAGTTCGTTTTTTTTTTTTTTTGCCGAAGCCGGGGGGACGACGTGAGGGGCCCCCCGGTCCTCGTGAAAACAGATGGTATGACAACATGACCTACTTCTTGGGCTGGGACTTCCTGAGGGGGCCGCCGGGGCTTCCAAGACGTACGTCAAGGAAGGCGGGTCTCCGGCGCGCGTCCGTCCTGCCGCCTCCCATGTGGTTGACGTTGTGGTTGACGGAAAACGCGATCACAAACGCTGTTTCTGGGTGTGTGTGGCTATTTTGATTCCTTCCCTTCAATTGTTGATATTTGTTGATCTGTTGAATAATTCTGTTGAATCACGTTTCCCCCCCCACCGAGCCCACTTACAGCGAGTTCACATACAGTACGCGTCGTCGGCGAGGGATTCGAGGGTTTGAAGTTTTTTTCTTTTTAAAAAACGCGGCCGTGCCTGTGGAATCGAACCCTGGCCGCTACACACACACGGCCATCGATAATTGGCCAACGCGCGTATTACGTATTCCGCTGATCGTTGTACGATCACAACACTGCAACGGGGTGGTAAATTTGGTATCGTCGTGTCGGCGGTGTTGTAGGCTTTGACAAACGCCTGTGGTTCTATTTGGCACAGAAACGAAAATTGTGTGTGTGTGTGTGTGTGTGTGTCTGTGTGTTTGTGTGTGAGAGGAGAAAGAGAGAGAGAGAGGGAGAGAGAGAGAGAGAGAGAGAGAGAGAGAAATGTAATGATTCAATGTTATGCACCAATTTGCAATAGCACATTCCTTGTTTGAGAGAGAGAGAGAGAGAGAGAGAGAGAGAAGAGAGAGAGAGGAGAGGAGACCATTCAAGTGGGCAGAGAGACAGCCGAGGGATGAAGGGAGAAGAGAGAGAGAGAGAGAGAGAGAGATAAATTAGGACAACCTAGATGCTTCCTCCGCTCTCGGAGATTTACGCTGTTTCCTCCTGTTCAAGGACCTGAGTGGTCTTTGATAAATGACCCGGGTTTGTTTTTTGGGGGGGGCCCCCCTACTGGCCATGACAGCTCTTTAAGGTTTGAGGCTTTAATGAAGACGGACGCGCGAGGGGTCGAGTCGGGGAGTCGTCTCGGCGTCGGGAGTGGAATCGTCGTGGGAATATTTACCGCGACGTATCCTTTCGCCGAAGCGGTCTCGAAGCCCCGTTTGCTGATTTGATTTCTGCAGAATTCACAGGGAAAAAACATGCGGAAAAAAAGCAAAATCGATCGGCGAATCAATTAGGCCTCGACACGCGATCGATGGACCCACGCATGTGAAGCAATTAAATAAGTGTGACATCAAAATGGCGCTCGGCGGCTTGGCGCAACGTTAAGTGTTGCTTTAAATCAATACAAATCCTGACACGTGTTTTTGAATTCCAACAATTCAACATATTAAGAATTTTTTGGACAATTTTGTAGGACATTGAGATACAGGCCTGTCTCCGCTGTCCGTGGTGCTGAACGTCAGTCTCAGCTTTACAGAGGAAGCGATGGAAGACGTTTTAAAAGTGGTTCAGCTTCGTTTCTTTTCTTTAATATCTTGAATATCTTTAATTGTTTAATATTAAAGATATTAAAGATATGTGGACGCACATGGATCTGTGTTTTATATATCAGCTGCAACACAAGGGGACCAACATTAATACTAACATTCTTTTTTCCAATGACGACATCTTTATGACGTGTGTTCCTTTTGATGGAGGGTTGGAGTAAGACTAGAAATGCTCAATACACACATATTAACGAACCCCTAACAACAACAACAACAACAACGACAACACCATCACCACCACCACCAACAACAACAACAACACCACCACCATCACCACCACACACCAACACCAACAACAACAACAACAACAACAACACCACTGCCACCATCACCACCAACAGCAACAACAACAACAACACCACCACCAACACCAACAACAACAACACCACTGCCACCATCACCACCAACAGCAACAACAACAACAACCACCATCACCACCAACAACAACAACAACAACACCACCATCACCACCACCAACACCCCCCACCACCCACCACCACCAACAACAACAACACCACCCACCACCACCACACAACACACACCACCATCACCACCACCACCACAACACACCACCATCACCACACCAACAACAACACACCACCACACCACCACCACCACAACACCACCACCACACCACACCACCACACCACCAACAACAACAACACCAACACACCACACCACCACCAACCACAACAACAACACCACCACCACCACCACCAACAACAACACCAACCACCACCACCACACACACCACCACCACCAACACAACAACAACACCACCACACACCACAACAACAACACACCAACACCACCACCACCACAACAACACCACCACCACCAACCAACAACAACAACAACAACAACTCACCTGTGGTGGTGCGTGTAGCAGTAACGAACACAAGCGGCCACTAGGCTTCTCCCTCACCTCTTCTCCCTCCTCCTCTCCTCCCTCTCCTCCCTCCTCTCCTCCCTCTCCTCCCTCTCCTCCCTCTCTCCTCCCTCTCTCCTCCCTCTCCTCCCTCCTCTCTCCCTCTCCTCCTCCCTCCCTCCCTCTCCTCCCCTCTCTCCCTCTCTCCCTCCCTCTCTCTCCTCCTCTCCTCCCTTCCCTCTCCTCCCTCTCCTCCCTCTCCTCCTCTCTCCTCCCTCTCCTCCTCCCTCTCCTCCTCCCTCTCCTCCCTCCCTCCCTTCCTCCTCTCCTCCTCTCCTCCCTCCTCTCCTCCCTCCCTCCCTCTCCTCCCTCTCCTCCCTCTCCTCCCTTTCCCTTCCTTTTTTTTTCACCGACACCGCATACTCAGCTCGCGCTCGCTCTCGCGCACGCGCACCGGTGAGCGGCGGGAAGGGGGGCTCGAGCTCGAGCCAGCAGCACGAGCACCACCACCAGCACCACCACCGTCATCATCATCATCATCATCATCTTTTTCTCCCGCGCGGCATCACTTTGAAGAACGTCGCAACCTGCACCTGCGCGCCATTTGTCCCGGTGGTCCCGTCTCCGTTCTTCTTGCGCGCAGTTACGCCGCGTTTTTTCCACCGTTTTTGTGACCGTTTTTCACCGTTTTGTCACCGTTTCCCCCCCCCCCCCCACACTGTGGCGTTGTGTCGGTGTGTGTGTGTGTGTGTGTTCGGTGTTCGGTGGACGTCGACTCGAGAGGTGGTGGACGACGCCGCAGCGAACTGTCCCATTTATTTGTTCTTTTTCACGCCGACGTTTCTTTTTTCTTCTTCCTCGTTGGCTGACGCGGAGGAGGATTTGTGGCGGCGGTTTGTGACGACTTGTGACGGGGGTGGGTGGTGGGCTGGAGGTGGTTTGGGTGGTGGTTGGTGTGGTGTGGTGGATGGATGGGTGGCGGCGGCGGCGGCGGGGGGGGTCTAAGTTGGAGGACTAACTGACGAACTAACTGACAGCACCCGAGGAGGCAGACAGGACGCCTCGGACGCCGTGGGTGAGGGAGTCAGTGAATGAGTGAGTGAGTGAGTGAGTGAGGGAGTCAGTGCGGAGTGTCTCCCCCCTCTCTCCGCATCGGGCGGGCGGGCGGGCGAAGAAGAAAGTCGAAGTCGAAGTCGTCTTGAGTCTTTTGCTGCAGCGGCTTCCGACGTGTCTGGGACCTTGGGATACCCCCGCCACCGACCTACTACCGACCGAGGAACGTATCGCCCCCCCCCACAAGCCCACAGCCCCCGCCCCCTCTGCGGGTTCTGTTCGTCCGGTCCCTTTATAGCCCCCCCCCCTCAATCCCACCACCCCCCTCCCCTCCCCCCAGGATGATGGTTGTTAACCTGTGAGAGGAGGAGGAGGGATCGGGGATTTACTTTCTGACGGCAGCATGGCGGCGGCGTCGTCGGCGGCTGCTGCGTCTGCGGCGGCCGGAGCCGGAGCCGGAGCCGGAGCCCGGAGGGACGACCGCAGCAGCAGCAGCAGCAGCAGCAGCAGAGTCGGTGGTCATCATCGTCATCATCATCATCGGGAGACGACGGCGGCGACGGCGGCGGTGCTCCTCTCGACGGGATGGTGCCGCCCGCTCCTAAGATCGGGATGGTGCCGCCCGCTCTCTCCTCCTCCCGCTCCTGCACGTCCTGCTGTGCGCGGCGCCCGCCTCGGCCAAGGTGTGCAACGACCGCGCCAGGCACCCGCAGGACAACAGCTGGTTCGCCAAGGACCGCGAGAAGCTGCCCATCATGGTGCTGATGCCCATGAACGAGTCGGCGCTCATGAGCAGCATCAGCCAGGGCATCGAACCCGCGGTGCAGCTGGCCATCCAGCACGTGCAGGAGTCCGAGAAGTACTCGTTCACACTCATCACCAAGATATACGACACGGAGGTAACACAACAACACAACACAACCTTGCCGGGGTTTTGTTTGCGTGTGTGTGTGTGTGTGTGTGGTGTGTGTGTGTGTGTGTGTGTGCGTGTGTGTGTTTGTCTGCGTAATCGACTTCGTGCGCGTGTGGTAGGCTGTGTGTGTGTGTGTGTGTATGCGTGTGTTTGTCTGTGTGTATGCGTGTGTTTGTGCGTGTGTGTGTGTTTGTCTCTGTGTGTGTGTGTGTTTGTCTGTGTGTGTGTCTGTATGTGTGTGTGTGTTTGTCTGTGTGTGTGTCTGTTTGTGATTGTGTGAGTGTGTTTGTGTGCGTTTGTGTTTGTCTGTGTGCGTTTGTGTGTGTGTGTGTGTGTGTGTGTGTTCTTGCGCGTGTGTGCGTGTGTCTGTGCGTATGCGTGCGTGTGATCGCGCATGCACGCTTGGGCATTCTTTTTCGCGAGGCTTCGCTGCTGTACGATGCGCGCCCACGTGAAAAAAAAACCACGGGACGCTGTCACGTCGGGTAACGTCATTGCATCCATCGGAGGAGGAGGAGGAGGAGACCCTGAACGCGTCCTGCTTCTTCATGACCTTTTTTGACCGATGCGCAAAAAGAAAAAAAAAGTCAACCGCGAGTG
>PIJE02006820.1:0-14143 GCA_002895965.2 Coryphaenoides rupestris | reverse complement strand
CACACACACACACACACACACACACACACACAACAGGCCATCACCTCATTAGCCTGACCCCAGCACTAAACCCTGTTAAAGCTCCTGGACTCTTTACATTCAGCCTTGTGTGTGTGAAAAGGTCAGCGAGGAGCTTACGTACCGCGATCACCCAGCAGCTGACGTACTTATAGAGAATAACTTTGGCCCACAGCAGGATGAACACACAGCGATACCAGAAGGGCTGTGCCTGGAAATAACACACAAAACCACAACCAATAAGAGAAGTACAAAAAAACTGACTAAATCTCTGCATTGGCAGCTCTGCAGCCTCTCACCTCATACTCGTCTGTGAGGAAGTAGCTCTCTGCGTAATGGGGGCTGAATATTGCGTATATGGTCAGGCAGAGGAGGCCCAGGCCAAACCGCTGCATAGCAGGTAGAACACTGGCGTGGAGAACACAGGACACACACACAAGGGGTGAAAACACTGGACTTTTCACTAGCCAAACATGTTAGTTTAGCTTAGCTTCCAACGCTCCCCCCCCCCTACCTACCTGTTGGGGGGCTTCCCGGGCGAGTCTGTGAGCTGGCCGGCCACCAGGCTCTGGTAGCTGCGCAGCGTGAACTGGGGCCCCACCAGGAAGCCGCCGTAGAAGTAGGCGAAGCCGCACACCTCCAGCAGGGAGGGCACAGTGGGCAGCGCCGCCTTCTGCTGCTCGGCGTTCAGCTGGGACTGGGCAGGGGGGTTGGGGGCATGAGATGATGAATGGAAAGCGATCGGACAACGAGAATGGTATCAGTAATACTTTCTATTGCCAGAAGTTTGCAAGGTGGACAGCGATCTGAGCTGACCGCTAACTCGATTTGACCACATGTGAATACTTACAACGTACATTTAACTACACGGTATAATATGGTTTTGCATGTAATATGTATCATGCGTAAGGCAACTTGATTAAATCAGAGCAAGAAGACGTTGGCGTGGAGGTCTTCAAACATAAGACACGCTGTAATATTGCACACAGTTGAGCAATTCAGCACGTGCCAAACTACACCAGAGGTAAACACAGAGGCCATAACTGAAAACACACAGAAGCCCCTATACAGAGTTACATAATTAGAATTAGATGAATGTGGAAACCCTGTGGAAGAGCAAGGTTTGAACTTAAGGGTTGGTAGATTGAGAAGTTGACTGTGAAACACTCACTTAACTTGTTAACCAATAACTGACTGTTTCAGCAGTGTTTTCCGGCCTGGTGTGGGCAACACTACTGAAAGCCCAGAATACCATGTGCTTGGATGGCAGTGTGTTTATACAGGGCATGAACACATCAGAGTAGCAGGCAATGTGGTGCCAACATTTTGTTGACAACTGGCGTTACATATGGCTACGATAGACAACTAGTTTCACAAATAAAACCGTAAAGCTTCAATTAAAAGCAGAGCTGAGTCCCTTTCACTTGTCAAAACGGCAACACGTTTGACATATAAACGGCTTAATCAGAAGCCGGGTCTAGATTAATTGTTTATCTGGTTGCCATGGATGATGCGAATCAATTTCAATCAATGTTTTTAACTTCATACAAAATGTTGGATGTGTAATAGCAGTATCCCATAATAGTAATAATAGTATCCCAAACATGACAGCAGCCTGGAAGCTTTCCAGATGGGTTCTAGTTTGTGTGTGCATGTGCGTCTCAAACGGGGCTAGAAGACACCAACACATCAGAATCCATGAAAACACTGATAGATGATTAAATACTCACTGGTTCCTTTCCTCCATCATAGTAATCAAACGACAAACCTGTAATCAGAAGAATCGCTGGGTGTCAGAGACCACACGACCTCTTGGCATTTTGAAAAGCCTTGCATATATTTAGCAGTGGGATTAATGGTTTACAGAGAAAATGTTACTATAGCAACAATGCCCAAGTAATAAACAGCCAAAGAAAGTGTTAGTGTGCACAAATCAAGTATAAATATATATATTTTTTAAAAGTAGAACTCTTTAAAGACGGTGGTTTTGCAATCGTCTCATCATCATGTAACGATGGGTCAGAAAGCACAGATAAGACAGGGGTTGATTTTATCACAAGCGGAGTGGTGGGAGAGCACTGATAACGGAGAGGGCTCACCAATGAGTTTGAGTGTGAGGACACAGTGGGGGCATGGTCCACTTGATATCGTACTCCTCCGTAGCGGTGAAGTAATAGCCTGCCAATAAGTTACACCTAGAAGAGGACAGACAGACAGGAGGAGCAGAGGCCATCAAGAGGAAAGTTGGCCAACAGTGAAACCGATGTGCGTGGTGCCTGGACAATCCAGGAGGGCACACCGGCGACCCATGAGGAAACTGAACCGTAGAGAGTTGGCTGCTTTAGCCTTGTGCAACAACAATAATAATAGCCTTGTTACAACGGCATTAACACTTGCTGTACGTGTATGCTACATATGATCATCTATGGCTAGATTTTAACAATGAACTTTAGACAGAAATCAACATGCAATTCAACGACAGATTTGGATTAAATCACAGTTGACATATTCACACAGTTTTATCATAAACAACTCATATCTAAAGTACAGGCACAGGAAAGGGTGCAAAAAAGAGTCGAGCGGATGCAAAACACACACAACACACAATTGGGGGATAGCAAAGAAAAAAAAATGGAGATGACATCACAAGTGGGCCAGCAACAGGGAACAGAAGCGGAGGAGGGAGGAGGGAGGAGGAAGGGGTTACACCTCACCATCTGAAAGATAAAGCTGCTCAGGACAGTGGTTACAGTCCTCCCCATGAGCCTTAGCATCAGGAACTGGACTAAGACGCATACTGCAGAGTGATAGATCTGAGAGCCTGGAAAACGATGCAGAGACAGACAGAAAGAGGTAGAGTCAGAGAGAGAGACAGAAAGAGAGAGAGAGAGAGAGAGAGAGAGAGAGAGAGAGAGAGAGAGAGAGAGAGAGCTGGTAAGTACAGTCAGGTATGAGGCTTATCGACATGACAACAGCATTTTCCCAATGTTGAGCTCAGCATTGACAGGGAACCCGTGAAAGTGTGTCACGAATTCCCATTTTACAAACGACCATCCAAACAGACCTGAGAGCCTTTTCTCCACCCCCCCCCCTTCCCCCCCAGCACAAAGTAAAAAGAAACAGACCTGCTGTAAAATCCAAGTGCAGCCACAACAGAACAAAAGGAGAGAGAGAGCACATGTGTTAGCACAACGAGTTAAGCTAAGCTAGATCTCGTCGGTGCAGGAGAGGAGCCTGCTTCCATGCTTCACAGAATAACAACACACCTCATCTTTAACACACCGTTGTAACTACGGCGTTACTGACAGAACAACAGGGGTTGTTCTGTCAGTTAACGCCGTACAACAACTTTGACGTGAGGTTCAATTCATTAAAATTATTACAATGCACCAATGCGAGGCTTCTGTCTCTTCACTTCTTCGACTGCGGTTTCGCCCTGCTATTTTAACCATTCAATATTGAAACTACTGTGAATGTCCTCCGGTGTTCTCTGACGTTGCTTTCTCTCACCGAAGTGAAGGCCGCCAGAGCCAGTCCAGACAGCGTTTGGAACAGGTGGAGCACGGTTGACCGGCTGGTGGAATAGAAACCTGCGGATACAACAGTGGCACAGGATATCCTGGAGAGAGACAGAGTCAAGCAAACAATTTAAGTTAAGACAGACTTCTAGATCAATTGGGTGTTTTTGCAGTTACTGACAGAAGTGCGCTCATACATGACTCGTGACTTTGGGAACCAAAGGCATGCTGATACAGAGGTTTTCCCCAAGCTGTCTGCAGAGGTGCAATATTGTGAGTGTATCACCATTAAATACAAGCAGACAAGACTTGTGGTTTCATGAATAGATAGCGCACTTCCACTCTACAGAGGGAATTGCAACCAATAGGTTGCCAAGTCCGCTTATCCACTTCCGGCTAGGTTTTGTGTCCGCACACTGACCTATAACATCCAAAGGTTCTCTGCCAACTACTACCTTGTGTTTCAATCCCTGTAGCTACTAGCAAGCCGTCCCGTTTTGCAGGATTTCTGCAAAACGGCTCTTCCACTATGCATTCATTGTCCCAAGCCTCACCAAATTACTAAAGATAAAATGTATGCATGTGTCACTTAAACACAAGACCATTTCAGACGAGATGTCCTAGTAATGTGCCGTCCTACCACAACACATGAGTAGGCTACTCAGCAGTTATTACATTAAAAGACGTGGAGACCCAGATGACACGCAAGCAATAGCACCAATAATGTGTGTGTGTGGTGTGTGTGTGTGTGTGTGTGGGGGGCACAGTGCCACACATTGAACTGTTAGTTGGCGTCGATACAAACATGTGATCGGACATGTTGGTGAGGTGTGAGACCAAAGTTCACCTCCCCATATACAGCGACCCTGTCATCTGAAACTCTCCGCACTCCTTACGTTACCTCAACATACTCCGATCAGACCCTGACCTGACAGCGTGACACGGAGTATGACGCCCAGTCTACAACCTCCAAGGGCAGGCGGCATGCTACCAACGTGCCCTTGCGAGAGGATATAAACGTATTGGATGTAGAGGCAGTTGACGACAGGGGCAGCAGTGTGTGGTCATGTCCATGATCCCTGACGTTGACAGTATGGCCCGTTGCATTTGTTCATATCCTCGGTCAGTGTGTTCGGTGGATTACTCTCCACCGCCGCCACCATTACTACTAATTATGGGGAACATGTCCAGAACTTAGGAGCTGCATAGTGGACGGGTTTAGCGGTAGCATGTTAGCTGGCCATGAACCCAGTGCAGCAACTTACTACAAAAAGCAGGCTCCCGGGGAGATGTGTGACGAGATATGTACGCGAGGAGACGATGCGCAGTGAAGGAAAAGCAAAACTCACCGATTAGGACAGATAAAATGAGCCGCACCGCTGGTTCTGGTGAACCTAAAGATTCCGACAATTTCTCCAATAAGGGAGCCGCCATCTTCCAAGTGGGCGGAAGTGACTCCTGGCAGTAAGAGTGCAGTAATCTGAACTACTACACAGCACCGGGCGTAGATCTCCTCCACCCAGCGTCCTCCCCGGTTCCTCCTCCTTACTCCACCCCCCAAATAACCTCTCGATTTGTATGGGACATTTTTTTGTTGTTGTTGTATCTATTGTTGATAACGATGTCCTTAACACAACGTAGAGAACACACACAACGTGACACAACGTACGGAAAATTATGAAGCATAGGCAACCAATAGGGAACCATCAAACCGCATGAAAGCCTTTAGAAGCCGAAAATGGAAAAGGCGCAAGACGAGCTTTATCTGACAAGGCAGAAGTCATTAAACGCGCCCCCTTGTGGCGAGACGGATACGGTGCCTTTCGCAATACGGCCGCGAAATTACCAAATATAAATTGTGTTTGGCGTAGTGTTTGTCTTACACACACAGGCAAGAGTCGGCGATTAATCCACCTTTCATAACTGTTAAATGTTGGGATTTTTTCCAACTTGGCTGCAGACATGATAGCGGACCGCCACAAGAGGCACCTCCGCAGTCGACAGTAAATCACGTGACCTCAGCAGTGGAAAGTTAATTATGAAGTTGCGAAAAAGTCACCGATTATTTTCAATGTTTTGTGAGTTTTAATTAAATATATTCAGTAATCAATGTATTTATTGGATTATTTCATTCCTACCTATTTATTAAACAATGTAAATGTAATCATGATGAAATAATGTATTTTTCACACAGTTGTGCTGTCCTAAATAGTGCACCTTTTCGAGAGGGCAAAATATTGAAGGCTGAAGTTGGCTACCTTTTCCGCCAGCTCCTTATCTCAAATTGTATGTCCACCTTAAATGGCCTCAATAATGTGATTTGGCATGTAGATGACTCATTTAGTGAGTAGCCTATTGAGAAATAAGATAAGCTAGAACTTTATTGATCCCGAAGGAAATTATTGTGCTGGGTTGCATAGAAATAGAATAAAACAATAGAGA
This sequence comes from Coryphaenoides rupestris, assembly GCA_002895965.2. Lineage (NCBI taxonomy): Eukaryota > Metazoa > Chordata > Actinopteri > Gadiformes > Macrouridae > Coryphaenoides > Coryphaenoides rupestris. The sequence continues at coordinate 8,165 of PIJE02006820.1, read as the reverse complement.
AATGAACAGTAGAATAATAAAAAATAATATAACAGATTTACCACTTTACAGTAAGTCTAAGTCCTAGGAGAAGTATAAAAATATAGGTAAGATAAGATATTCAGTCAGCAAAAGTTTATCCTGTTATCCTATGTTATCCTGTTATGAATATTCTGTTTTCAGAAAAACACAACAAACATTGACTGTCCAGTTAGCAAACGTGAACAAGATGACCCAGACCGACCGAGCCAGACATGGCTATTGAAATTAATTATGAGGCTGTGGCTGACGAATAAATGTTCCTTCTGTAGCCACAATAACTGAATATGAACATACATATTATGTATATGATATTATTAATATTAACCCTGAACGTAGTTAGTATGCAGCATGCTGGTGTCATTGAGTCACTGCAATTAGCCCACCCCACTTATTTCTTGTGGAAATTCAAGAGACTTTATTGCCATGTGTAGCCATTACAATGTAATTATAGCTCTCGAATACTAATAATAAATTCATTAAGACTGTATATGATGCTGTTATTCCTGCTAAAAATGTGTTGTCTTGACCCTTATTTCTTTAACCTCAGGCTCTGTGACCGGCGGCACTTGCAAGGAGCTGGCCTCCCAGAAGGCCCTGGACGTGGTTCCTCGAGCTTCCCTCAAGGCCGAGTTTGTTGACATCATCAACGCCAATATCTAGATGGTGTGCGTGTGTGAGACCAAGTCCAGACGAGACGCCCAATTCCATTCAGAAGAACCGTAGTTTCATGCCCTGTTCCCTTAAACCTCGACACGTAGAACCACCTTGTCCTCCTCACCCTTTATACTCAGGTATTTTGTGATGATGTCATTCCCTCTGTTACTTTTTTTTGGTTTTTGGTGTTTTGTTGTTAAGAAAGGGAAAAATCTGACATCACAGGAGGACTTTGATTTGATTGAATGACAATCCTGACGTATGTCATAAATGAGTCACATTTTCAGACATGTTGATAATAAGGGGAAGAGGGCCACGGCATGTATTGAAACATTACACTTTGGACACAATGACACTACAGTCTGCATACCATGTTGAGAGGTTAAGACGAAAATAATATTCATATTATATATGTTCATATTTAAGTAGCTTTTCCTTTGGAAATACATTCCATAGTCCAACTGGACAGTTAGTTAGTTTGGCTCTCTAAATACAGAGTAGAAAATTTGTAGAAACCTCTCATATATGGAGAGAGATAGGGGCCTCTACAGGACTAAGATTAGTCGCTAAATAGAGCCATCTAGAGACCAAATAACGTTATTGCGACCATTTAAGATGATTTGAAAAGCTATTTTACTATTCTATTACACTACATCTACACGAATCATAACTATTTTACATTTACATTTACATTTAGGGCATTTGGCAGACGCTTTTATCCAAAGCGACTTACAAAGAGTACATTATGACGACAAAACGCTATAATCTCACTGGCCACTAGTGAGAATACAGTTGTGAGTCGGAGAGATGCTATTATGTACTGTATATCCCAAGATATAAGTCAACGCCATTGCGATATTGCACAAATAAGGAAAAAAAGTCACAACGGGCCGCAGCAAGTACAGCTGTGGTTTTATTCAACAAGTAAGGGGGACTTCTATTTATAAGAAGTCTACTAGATAAATATTAAAGAGCAATTTTCCAACGTGTGGTGCAGTCTGTGGGTATACATCTATTCTGTATACAATATATACTAACGGTCTTGCTGTATTTGACACATTATAGGACCTACTTTGTGTTAAACAAATACAGAATTATATAACCATGGCTCAATTCAACACATGCTCAATAGTTGAATAATAATCTTATAGAAACTGTAAGCGAGTGCAATGCATGCTGGGTATGCAGATCCCAATCACTCTGGCGAGAGGACAGGAACACGTGGTTCTCACAGCCAAACAGAAACCGTAGATCCGCTGTCAAAGACTTAGCAGGCGTGTCGTGGTGAACCAATGGAGACCAATGGAGAGCAGTGGGAGCGGGGCGGGGGAGGGCTTTAGCGGCGCGGCTTCATATATACCGCGAGTCACTCCCGCCCTCCCCGCTCTCTCTGGTCGTCGGTACATCCTGGTGAGCACCTCTCAGTGTAAAAACTAAACGACCCACAAACACCGCAAACATGAGCAGGAAATTCTTCGTCGGGGGAAACTGGAAGATGAACGGAGACAAGAAGAGTCTCGGGGAGCTCATCCAGACCCTGAACGGCGCCAAGCTGGACGCCAACGTCGGTACGTTGCGTTTGTGACGCTTCCCGTTGATCCACTTCACACCGTCTGAACGCTTTCATCGTTAAGACGCGTAAAACACACCGATTCTCACGCTGCTACGTGTCGTTTACGATCACATACGATTCCCGGGGCCAGCATATCATCACGTTTGTCGGCACGGTGCACAAAGTTGTACGTTACATGGAAATAGTCGAAGATGTGTTGATTCATGGAAGAATATAGTGGTTGAAACGAAAATGCAAAAATAGAGGCGTCTATCTCTTATGACTACGCCTGGATTCGACTTATTGTCATTGTTGATTGTTGTAATTTGTTGATTGTTGTAATTTGGTCCATCTATGATCATGCAGCATATGCGTGTCGGTGGGAGTGCGTTCCGGGCTGCACGTACACAGTGGATCAACCCATCAAGTGTAGACTTGCTGATGGCTGGTGGTCCATTGTGCAGTGCCGCGTTGATATTCGCCATGATTCACATTTGAACGGGAAATATGAAAATAATAACAAGACAAACAACGATCATGGTTTTATGTAATGTAATGCAATGACACGGTATAAAACAAAGTCACAGAGGACAGAAAAGGTCACCGTGATTTCTGCTCTTTCCTGTCGGTGCAGGCTCGTACATCATCACGATGCATTATGGGATGTTTAGTTGGCCAAAACTATCACTACTCACCACACTACTGTCATAATAATAACTAACATTACAATGATCCTATTCTCTGGAAATGGAGGCGGTCCTTGCGGTGTGACGTCACAAGCTCTATATTTTATTTGTTTCTTTGTACACACCATTTTAAACCATTTTAAACCATTTTATCTACAAACACACAGTATGTATGTTGACACCTTGAACCTTGCTCTCTCGCACGATCCGCCCCACACACGCATGACGTCACTCTGACGCACACACTGGACCATCATTCTGAGTCGATTTCCTCACTGTCATCTCTAAAGTCCGTTTACTCTATTTCACAATGCGGCTGATTTGTCGTTGTGAATGAATGTACAGTTGATCCTGTGTTTGACCTTTGCACTTTGTGCTCTGCCCTTTGCATGACCGCTTCAGTATGCGGTCATGCAAAGGACCTTTAGAGGCTGAACTTAGACCTTTATGCGTCCACAACTCCCGCGAATATGACCTTGTCCCGTACTGCTTGTGGATGTTTAATATAGACCTGTCGGTGTGAAACGTCAAGATATGGTTACCTCTTGAATATCACCATCTGAAGTCACTGCACTTATCTTGAACTAAGAAGAATATAGACATATGGCTGTCTTTCCCTGCTTCAGACACCTGCTTCAGACACTGTGTGTGTGTGTGTGTGTGTGTGTGTGTACTTTATGTTGCTGCTGTGTACATCGCAATGTTGTTCCTGTGCCCAGTGCCCTAGTATCCTTGCACTGCGACCCAATATTGCACCACCATTCTTTAACCACCAGATTAAATGACATTAGATTCTCCAAGTTGATCCTCAAGTACTGTCGTCTTTACTTTTGAACTTCCAGACGTGGTGTGCGGCTCCCCAGCCATCTACCTGGATTTCGTCAGGTCCAAGATGGATGCCAAGATCGGAGTGGCCGCCCAGAACTGCTACAAAGTTGCCAAGGGTGCCTTCACCGGAGAGATCAGGTATGATCCAGCTGTGATCCACCACAAGTCTCGAGTAAATGGCTCATCTCCATTACATTTACATTTAGGGCATTTGGCAGACGCTTTTATCCAAAGCAACTTCCAAAGAGTTCATTTGTTGAAGGAGACAGCAATATATCACTGTGGTACATAAAGATAAGAATAGAGCTGTTTTCGAGCATTCATAATTGCAAGGCTAATAGAACGAGTTCATAATTGCTAGGTTGCCTGCATAATAGCTGGGATAAGAGCAGAAGTGCCATTCTGAGCACATTACCAACATCAAGGAACATGCAATATGCTAAGCAAGTACTATTAATAATGCCAAGACGTACAAACACGCAAGTTAGTGCTAGGGTTAGGAGAGGAAGGCGCAGGGGGATGAATCTCCATATGCCATCTTTTTGTAAATAAAACGGAGGTTGTTGAAAAGTCATGTGTTTTTGGCTTTGTCGCTAGCCCTGCGATGATCAAGGACTGTGGCGTGAACTGGGTGATCCTGGGACACTCGGAGAGACGCCACGTGTTCGGAGAGAGCGACGAGGTATGTTCTACGTTCATTATTCTTATTCTTTTTTTAGCGACACCTTCCGCAATAAATCTATTCATCTAGTCACATCTAGTCCACGATTCACATCTATTCCTAATGTATACAAAAAATGCCAGTTGCCAAAACGATTAGATATGATTGTCTGTTCTTCTCAATCTAGAAGTGTTGAAAATTGCGTGATTTCATAAAATTTACGTTATCTGAGATCTTTGTTTGTCCATTCATCATTGCCTTTCTTCTCTGCAGTTCTATTATCTAAACCACAGATTTATTTTGGGGGGTTTTTTCAGCGAGAGGCAGATAATAACCTTGGGTGAAAGGTTCTTTACGGAATGAGTTGTAGTCGCAATAATGAATGTTGGGATTTCTAGATTAGCACGTACACATTACACACCACGTCTAAAACCGTTGACTGCTTTTCATGGCACACATTCCTTTCTGTCTATACCTTCGGCTAAATATTGTGAAACCAGGTCAATGCAGTCAGTCAGTCTGTCTGGCTGGGTTGGTGGGTTAACTGAAAAGAATACTGTGGTGCAATCCTTCCCTGCGTGTTGCAACAGCTGATTGGCCAGAAGACTGCCCACGCTCTGGAGAATGGCCTGGATGTGATCGCCTGCATCGGGGAGAAGTTGGACGAGAGGGAAGCCGGCATCACAGAGAAGGTTGTGTTCGCTCAGACCAAAGTCATCGCAGGTACAATTACTCTCTCTGTCTGCGTCACTCTCTTGTGGAAAATAAAAACGATTGTTGAAATTGTGACCAGATCGGATCGTTGTAACAAGCATGCGTTAAAATATGTGGCAGGTTTTTTTGACAACGCTTTTGAAGTACCTAATCAAAATATTCATCAAATGAATGGGTGAATGAGAGGCAATATGGTAAAGAACCATGTGGTAAAGAAATAGTACTTTTACCATATTATATAGCACTGTTTAGCATATTTTTCTAGCGTATGTTCTTAGATGTTGGTATAGCACTCAAAATGGTACTCCTATCCTAGCTATTCTGCTGGTAACCTAGCAATTATGAATTAGCCCTGCAATTATGAATGCTTGATACATGTTCTATTCTTATCTTTATGTACCACAGCGATATATTGCTGTCTCTCATTCGACAAATGTACTTATTGTCAGTCGCTTTGGATAAAAGCGTCAAATGCCCTAATTGTAAAATGTAAATGTAACTTAAAGGATAAAAGTGCTATATTAATGCAATCCATTTACCATTTGGTTCATTTTCTAGATAATGTCAAGGACTGGAGCAAGGTGGTGCTCGCCTATGAGCCCGTCTGGGCTATTGGAACGGGCAAGACTGCCTCTCCACAGCAGGTACAGGGCCAAGTAGCCACGTTAAACCAGACCTGTAGCTCTCCATTATCCATCACACTCTCTCTCACTCACTCACTCACGATTTCTCTGCATCTCGCCCGCCCCTCAGGCCCAGGAGGTCCATGCCAAGCTGAGGGAATGGTTGAAGACCAATGTGTCTGAGGCCGTGGCCAACTCCGTCAGGATCATCTATGGAGGTGAGTTCCTGTCCGACTAGGAGAGGACACAAGTAGGACAGAAATTGAACAGGGAGTTTGGAAGACTTGGAAGACTTGACCTTATTTCTTTAACCTCAGGCTCTGTGACCGGCGGCACTTGCAAGGAGCTGGCCTCCCAGAAGGACGTGGACGGGTTCCTCGTGGGTGGAGCTTCCCTCAAGGCCGAGTTTGTTGACATCATTAACGCCAATGTCTAGACGGTGTGCGTGTGTGAGACCAAGTCCAGACGAGAGGCCCAATTCCATTCAGAAGAACTGTAGTTTCATGCCCTGTTCCCTTAACCTTGACACGTAGAACCACCTTGTCCTCCTCACCCTTTATATTCAAGTATTTGTGATGATGATAATGTCATTCCCTCTGTTCCTCTTTTGCTATTTTGTTAAGAAAAGGGACAGGTTGACACATGCACTGTAATGCACTGGAGAACAAAACAAAGTTGTCTACTGCGAGTGCACGATAAATACTGCACTTGCGCATTAGCTCTGCACCCAAGAAATAGACCTTAAGGCGGACAAGTATAAAAGAGTCAATGCCGCTACTTGAAAAGTTTACGGACTGGCTTGTGTACAGTGTCAGAGCTGCTGTCAATCAGATTAACTCGGTCTCTCTATTAATATTAGTGTCTCTTTGTGGGGTCGTGATGTTTTGTGTGTTTTTTCCTTCTCATATGAATTAATCACCCCCCCTCTCCTGTGTGGCTATGAGGGAGGGGCCACCATACGTCACTCATGTTGTATTATGGCCGCTGGCGTAGCAGGGGAACGACTGAGAACATTGTAATAAACTGTTCAGAGACTGAGTCCATGTGTCATGTTTTGTTGTCACTACATGTATTTGTCAATGATCATTTGTTATAGTTTTAATAATCCATGCATATACTGTATAATTGCATAGTTTATCCTCTAGAATAGGTGATTATTGTATCCTATTTAGTTCCCTATTCATTTTGCATAATGGCCAGTGGTCTGTGTCTTGCCTCTTGTGACTTGCTGACACTGTAATTGCAGTGTAATGGTGGAGGAAGAGTGTGGGCTGGATGGAGAGTGGGTGTCCCGTTACAGACGCCAGGGCCTGGGGAGACAATGCCATGCAGTGCAGCCGTTGTAGGGCTGCTATATTTATCCAGGGCCTCAGCACAAGCACTGAACCAGATCCTATGACACCACACCTGGCACAGGGACCCGTGTGTGTGTCACAGGGGAAAGTCTATCCCCTTGGCCTTTACACTTCAACACAATAACACACATATCCCTTAAACATGATATTAAAGGCATTTCGTTTTTCCATTGCCATGTATTGCCATAATAAATAAAGCAAATAATAAAGAAAGCTTCCACATATGAGTTGCTTGATTAGGGCTATATGTGGGCAAAACTGCACGTGTTAAGAATTTAACAGAAAATGTGAGTCTTTTCCTTGCAGGCTTATATCTATTATTATAGGACCAAGTATGCCACAAGTAGGCCTCGTCTGGCTGACTGTAGGTCACTTGACTTCAAAACCTATGAGAGGCAATTGTGATTATATATCGAAGACTTTATGACAAGAAGATATAATACCGAGCGATACGTCTTTATATTGGATTTGTGTTTTTATTGCGCCGCTTGCACCCCCATCCCAGTAGGGGGCGATAGTGCAACACCCGTGCGGTTGCGTTCGCTCTGCGCGGCGCTCCTACGTCCGTGTTTACAAGTGAAGCGTGACGTTCACGGGAGAGCACGTCGCGGAGCACCGCCGCCGAGAGCCATTCATCTTCAGCGAAAGGGAAATATCCCAACATGCAGTCGCTTCGGGTGTTCCTCAACGCTAGACTGACGGCGGCGGCTGAGGAAATATTCGGCGCTGTTGAAAAAACGATCTGTGATTACAAGGAAGAGATGTGCCGCTCCAAAGATCTGGAGATCAGTCGGCTGCGGATGCAGATCAAGATCCTAAAGTCAGGTCGGTTTGAATCGATCCAGTGCACTGGTTTTTCCTCCAAACACAATATGCATTTATTTAGTTTACTATTTTGCACACTTGTTTACACTCGCGTACGCGTGTTGTTAATTTGTACTTTGTTGCGCCTATGTGTGTGGACATCTAAGTGAAGCAACCCCGATCCTTTGTCTCTTCTCCTCCTCCTCCAGTCCCTCGGACCGAGCGGTGCTCCGTCACCCTGCAGCCACAGCAGCAGCAGCAGCAGCA
>PIJE02006816.1:0-14161 GCA_002895965.2 Coryphaenoides rupestris | reverse complement strand
TGTATTAAATGTATTGAATGTATTACATTTAATACATGTAATACATGTATTAAATGTATTAAATGTATTAAATGTATTGAATGTATTAAATGTATTAAATGTATTGAATGTATTAAATGTATTAAATGTATTAAGAATGTATTAAATGTATTAAATGTATTAAATGTATTGTAAATGTATTAAATGTATTAAATGTATTGAATGTATTAAATGTATTAAATGTATTGAATGTATTAAATGTATTAAATGTATTGAATGTATTAAATGTATTAAATGTATTGAATGTATTAAATGTATTAAATGTATTGAATGTATTAAATGTATTAATGTATTAAATGTATTAAATGTATTGAATGTATTAAATGTATTAAATGTATTGAATGTATTGAATGTATTAAATGTATTAAATGTATTGAATGTATTGAATGTATTAAATGTATATCTACATTTAGATATACATTTATCTAAATGTAGATATACAGGCCGCTCCGATAAGGACGAGCCGTCAGCGGAGCCTCCCGCCGCCGCTGGCCGCCCTGCAGCGCCTCGGGCCCGGCGAGACTGGAGCTCAAGGGTCGGCATGCTGGTGGTGGTGGAGGAAAACTCCCAAACACGCATCATAGCCCCGCGTCATTATTATTATTATTATTATTATTATTATTATTATGTTATTATTATTATTATTATTATTATTATGTTATTATTATTATTATTATTATTATTATTATTATTATGTTATTATTATTATTATTATTATTATTATTATTATTATAAAACTATAGTCTATGATGTTCTAATTCTATCCTATATCCAGCTGCTATGGCGGTAGAGATATGGCCTAACTGTAGCCGACCATGAAGAACAGTAGTGTAGGCCCAGACAGCACAAAACAGGCCTACTATAGCACTAACTACTATAGGACTACATCTCATAGTAGGCCTACTATAGCACTAACTACTATAGGACTACATCTCATACTAGGCCTACTATAGCACTAACTACTATAGGACTACATCTCATAGTAGGCCTACTATAGCACTAACTACTATAGGACTACATCTCATACTAGGCCTACTATAGCACTAACTACTATAGGACTACATCTCATAGTAGGCCTACTATAGCACTAACTACTATAGGACTACATCTCATAGTAGGCCTACTATAGCACTAACTACTATAGGACTACATCTCATAGTAGGCCTACTATAGCACTAACTACTATAGGACTACATCTCATAGTAGGCCTACTATAGCACTAACTACTATAGGACTACATCTCATAGTAGGCCTACTATAGCACTAACTACTATAGGACTACATCTCATAGTAGGCCTACTATAGCACTAACTACTATAGGACTACATCTCATAGTAGGCCTACTATAGCACTAACTACTATAGGACTACATCTCATAGTAGGCCTACTATAGCACTAACTACTATAGGACTACATCTCATAGTAGGCCTACTATAGCACTAACTACTATAGGACTACATCTCATAGTAGGCCTACTATAGCACTAACTACTATAGGACTACATCTCATAGTAGGCCTACTATAGCACTAACTACTATAGGACTACATCTCATAGTAGGCCTACTATAGCACTAACTACTATAGGACTACATCTCATAGTAGGCCTACTATAGCACTAACTACTATAGGACTACATCTCATAGTAGGCCTACTATAGCACTAACTACTATAGGACTACATCTCATAGTAGGCCTACTATAGCACTAACTACTATAGGACTACATCTCATAGTAGGCCTACTATAGCACTAACTACTATAGGACTACATCTCATAGTAGGCCTACTATAGCACTAACTACTATAGGACTACATCTCATAGTAGGCCTACTATAGCACTAACTACTATAGGACTACATCTCATAGTAGGCCTACTATAGCACTAACTACTATAGGACTACATCTCATAGTAGGCCTACTATAGCACTAACTACTATAGGACTACATCTCATACTAGGCCTACTATAGCACTAACTACTATAGGACTACATCTCATACTAGGCCTACTATAGCACTAACTACTATAGGACTACATCTCATAGTAGGCCTACTATAGCACTAACTACTATAGGACTACATCTCATAGTAGGCCTACTATAGCACTAACTACTATAGGACTACATCTCATAGTAGGCCTACTATAGCACTAACTACTATAGGACTACATCTCATACTAGGCCTACTATAGCACTAACTACTATAGGACTACATCTCATACTAGGCCTACTATAGCACTACCTTATAACCCTACCCATACTCACCTACATAACCCTACCCCTACTCACCCTACATAACCCTACCCCTACTCACCCTACATAACCCTACCCCTACTCACCCTACATAACCCTACCCCTACTCACCCTACATAACCCTACCCCTACTCACCCTACATAACCCTACCCCTACTCACCCTACATAACCCTACCCCTACTCACCCTACATAACCCTACCCCTACTCACCCTACATAACCCTACCCCTACTCACCCTACATAACCCTACCCCTACTCACCCTACATAACCCTACCCCTACTCACCCTACATAACCCTACCCCTACTCACCCTACATAACCCTACCCCTACTCACCCTACATAACCCTACCCCTACTCACCCTACATAACCCTACCCCTACTCACCCTACATAACCCTACCCCTACTCACCCTACATAACCCTACCCCTACTCACCCTACATAACCCTACCCCTACTCACCCTACATAACCCTACCCCTACTCACCCTACATAACCCTACCCCTACTCACCCTACATAACCCTACCCCTACTCACCCTACATAACCCTACCCCTACTCACCCTACATAACCCTACCCCTACTCACCCTACATAACCCTACCCCTACTCACCCTACATAACCCTACCCCTACTCACCCTACATAACCCTACCCCTACTCACCCTACATAACCCTACCCCTACTCACCCTACATAACCCTACCCCTACTCACCCTACATAACCCTACCCCTACTCACCCTACATAACCCTACCCCTACTCACCCTACATAACCCTACTCACCCTACATAACCCTACCCCTACTCACCCTACATAACCCTACCCCTACTCACCCTACATAACCCTACCCCTACTCACCCTACATAACCCTACCCCTACTCACCCTACATAACCCTACCCCTACTCACCCTACATAACCCTACTCACCCTACATAACCCTACCCCTACTCACCCTACATAACCCTACCCCTACTCACCCTACATAACCCTACCCCTACTCACCCTACATAACCCTACCCCTACTCACCCTACATAACCCTACCCCTACTCACCCTACACAACCCTACCCCTACTCACCCTACACAACCCTACCCCTACTCACCCTAAATAACCCTACTCACCCTACATAATCGTACCCCTACTCACTCTACATAACCACACCCTGCTTAACCTACTAACCTTAACATAACCCTACCCAACTAAACTTAACCCTAACTGTGAGCCCTACCCTACTAAACCTATAACCTATGAACCCTAACCCAACCAACTTGACTAAATTGACTAACCCTGCAGTAAGAGAAGAGAAGAGAAGAGAAGAGAAGAGAAGAGAAGAGAAGAGAAGATAAGATAAGATAAGATAAGATAAGATAAGATAAGATAAGATAAGATAAGATAAGATAAGATAAGATAAGATAAGATAAGATAAGATAAGATAAGATAAGATAAGATAAGATAAGATAAGATAAGATAAGATAAGATAAGATAAGATAAGATAAAGATAAGATAAGATAAGATAAGATAAGATAAGATAAGATAAGAGAAGATAGAACTTTATTAATCCCAAAGGAAATTCTTGTGCCGGGTTGCATAGCAATACAATACAGTAACCCTATAGTAACCCTATACTAACCTTATAGTAACCCTATAGTAACCCTATACTAACCTTATAGTAACCCTATAGTAACCCTATACTAACCTTATAGTAACCCTATAGTAACCCTATACTAACCTTATAGTAACCCTATAGTAACCCTATACTAACCTTATAGTAACCCTATAGTAACCCTATACTAACCTTATAGTAACCCTATAGTAACCCTATACTAACCTTATAGTAACCCTATAGTAACCCTATACTAACCTTATAGTAACCCTATAGTAACCCTATACTAACCTTATAGTAACCCTATAGTAACCCTATACTAACCTTATAGTAACCCTATAGTAACCGTATACTAACCTTATAGTAACCCTATAGTAACCCTATACTAACCTTATAGTAACCCTATAGTAACCTTATAGTAACCCTATAGTAACCCTATACTAACCTTATAGTAACCCTATAGTAACCCTATACTAACCTTATAGTAACCCTATAGTAACCTTATAGTAACCCTATAGTAACCTATAGTAACCTTATAGTAACCCTATAGTAACCCTATACTAACCTTATAGTAACCCTATAGTAACCCTATACTAACCTTATAGTAACCCTATAGTAACCCTATACTAACCTTATAGTAACCCTATAGTAACCTTATAGTAACCCTATAGTAACCTTATAGTAACCCTATAGTAACCTTATAGTACCCCTATAGTAACCTATAGTAACCTTATAGTACCCCTATAGTAACCTATAGTAACCTTATAGTACCCCTATAGTAACCTATAGTAACCTTATAGTACCCCTATAGTAACCCTATACTAACCTTATAGTAACCCTATAGTAACCCTATAGTAACCTTATAGTAACCCTATAGTAACCTTATAGTAACCCTATACTAACCTTATAGTACCCCTATAGTAACCTATAGTAACCTTATAGTAACCCTATAGTAACCCTATACTAACCTTATAGTAACCCTATAGTAACCCTATAGTAACCTTATAGTAACCCTATAGTAACCTTATAGTAACCCTATAGTAACCTTATAGTACCCCTATAGTAACCTATAGTAACCTTATAGTACCCCTATAGTAACCCTATACTAACCTTATAGTAACCCTATACTAACCTTATAGTAACCCTATAGTAACCCTATAGTAACCTTATAGTAACCCTATAGTAACCTTATAGTAACCCTATAGTAACCTTATAGTACCCCTATAGTAACCTATAGTAACCTTATAGTACCTAGTATATATATATATTGATATGATATGATATCATGTGATATGATATGATATCATGTGATATGATATGATATCATGTGATATGATATGATATCATGTGATATCATATCATATCATGTGATATGATATGATATGATATGATATGATATCATGTCATATCATATAATTCCTCTTCAAAGGGACTACTGCTCATCTCCTAATCTGAGCCCAACTCTGACTGACTTGATGGCTTCAATGTTGTGGGCTGAACTGCCTGTATTAAATGTAATACATTCAATACATTTAATAGATGTAAAACATACATACATTTAATACATTGGTATTAAACAGGTTTAAAGACTATTAAGTAACTCGTGACACAACAGACGGAATATTCTGCAGAAACGTTTGAATTGTTTGACGTTTTACGGTAAAAAAAAAATAGTTTAATAGTTTAAACATGTTTAGAGATATAAACACGTTTATATGTATCACTAAATCAATGTATAAATTACCAGATAGGCGTAAATGGTCACATATAATATTAATTCAGATTAAGAATTGGTTGATATGTTTTTAACAATTTAAATTCAACGAACATTATTTCAGTTCCTATTAAAAAACGACTCCTTGTTGATATAATATAATATAATATAATATAATGCAATACAATATAATATACATAATATAACATAATATAATATAATATAATATAACATTACATAATATAATATAATATAATACAATATAATATACATAATATAACATAATATAATATAATATAATATAATATAATATAATATAATATAATATAATATAACATAAAATAACATAATATAATACAATATAACATAATATAACATAGCATAATATACTATCATATAATATGATATAATATAATATATGATATCATATTCATATATATTATAATATAATATATTTAGACAATAAACTTGCAAAGACAAAAACAAGAATATTTTACCAGCTTTGTGTTCAGGAGAGGAAAGGAGTTGAGAAAAAAAACCTTCCGTCGGTTACCCCCCCCCCCCCCCCCCCCCAGGAGGAGTCCAACAAAGAGAAACATCTTCCTCCTCTTCCTCCTCTTCCTCCTCTTCCTCAGCTTCCTCCTCTTCCTCCTTCTCGTCCAATTCTCTCTCCTTCTTTCTATTCCATGCCGCCGTCTCTTTCTCCCCCCCTCTCTCTCTCTCTCCTCCCTCTTCCTCCCTCCTCCTCCTCCTCCTCCTCTTCCCTCCTCCTCCTCCCTCCTCCTCCTCCTCCTCCCCCCGGGTGTCCGTGTCGCGGTGTTTCGTCTCGCATCAAACAGGCGGAAGGATTTTCCTGAACACACAAACATAAAAACAACAAGAGGACAACAAACAACAACAACAACAACAACAACAACAACAACACGTTAACCTTTCATTACAGAGCGCGTCAGCAGACTGTTGACTAACAAACTCACACACAGACACACACACACACACATATATATATCTGTCTATATATCATATATCTGTCTATACTGTATATCATATATCTGTCTATATATCATATATCTGTCTATATATCATATATCTGTCTATACTGTATATCATATATCTGTCTATATATCATATATCTGTCTATATATCATATCTGTCTATATATCATATATCTGTCTATATATCATATATCTGTCTATATATCATATATCTGTCTATATATCATATATCTGTCTATATATCATATATCTGTCTATATATCATATATCTGTCTATATATCATATCTGTCTATATATCATATATCTGTCTATATATCATATCTGTCTATATATCATATATCTGTCTATATATCATATCTGTCTATATATCATATCTGTCTATATATCATATATCTGTCTATATATCATATATCTGTCTATACTGTATATCAGATATCAGTCTATATATCATATATCTGTCTATATATCATATATCTGTCTATATATCAGATATCTGTCTATACTGTATATCAGATATCAGTCTATATATCATATATCTGTCTATATATCATATATCTGTCTATATATCAGAGATCTGTCTATACATCAGAGATCTGTCTATATATCATATCTGTCTATATATCAGAGATCTGTCTATATATCATATATCTGTCTATATATCAGAGATCTGTCTATATATCATATATCTGTCTATATATCATATATCTGTCTATATATCAGAGATCTGTCTATATATCAGATATCAGTCTATATATCAGAGATCAGTCTATATATCAGAGATCTGTCTATATATCAGAGATCTGTCTATATATCATATATCAGTCTATATATCATATATCAGTCTATATATCAGAGATCTGTCTATATATCAGATATCAGTCTATATATCAGAGATCAGTCTATATATCAGAGATCTGTCTATATATCAGAGATCTGTCTATATATCAGATATCTGTCTATATATCATATATCTGTCTATATATCAGAGATCTGTCTATATATCAGATATCAGTCTATATATCAGAGATCAGTCTATATATCAGAGATCTGTCTATATATCAGAGATCTGTCTATATATCAGATATCAGTCTATATATCAGAGATCAGTCTATATATCAGAGATCTGTCTATATATCATATATCTGTCTATATATCATATATCTGTCTATATATCAGAGATCTGTCTATATATCAGATATCAGTCTATATATCAGAGATCAGTCTATATATCAGATATCTGTCTATATATCAGAGATCTGTCTATATATCAGATATCAGTCTATATATCAGAGATCAGTCTATATATCAGAGATCTGTCTATATATCATATATCTGTCTATATATCATATATCTGTCTATATATCATATCTGTCTATATATCAGATATCTGTCTATATATCAGAGATCTGTCTATATATCATATATCTGTCTATATATCAGATATCAGTCTATATATCAGAGATCTGTCTATATATCAGATATCTGTCTATATGTCAGAGATCTGTCTATATAATCAGAGATCATAATGCAGCCCGACTCACTGTAGCGTAGGCCTACTACTCCACCTGGAGGGACGGCTATATTATTATTTGTATTATTATTATTATTATTATTATTATTATTATTATTATTATTATTATTATTATTATTATTATTATTATTATCATTATTATTATTATTATTATTATTATTATTATTATTATTATTATTATTATTATTATTATTATTATTATTATTATCATTATTATTATTATATATGTACATACGTATATATGTGTATATATGTATATATGTATATATATATACACGTCTGGCCGTGACTCAGTGCGCCGTGGATCCACACCTCCGGAGGTACGGGACCGGTGGACCGGTGCTGGACCGGTGCTGGACCGGTGCTCGACCGGAGGTGGACCGGAGGTGGACCGGTGCTCGACCGGAGGTGGACCGGAGCTGGACCGGTGCTGGAACGGAGGTGGACCGGAGGTGGACCGGTGCTGGACCGGAGGTGGACCGGAGGTGGACCGGAGGCGGTGTCGTTGGGACGCTCAAGGCCGTGCAGGAGCCTGCATCATGGATATATATATAGAGAGATATAAATATCTCATGTAATATAATTATATATAATATAATGTATATTATATAATGTATATAATATAATGTATGTTATATTGTGTATATAATATAATGTATATTATATAATGTATATAATATAATGTATGTTATATTGTGTATATAATATAATGTATATTATATAATGTATATAATATAATGTATGTTATATTGTGTATATAATATAATATAGAGCAGCGCAGGCGTTGTTCTCTCATTTGAAGAGAACACGTGTTCACGGGTTGATTTATGGTTCTATGTGATGACTTTATATCACCTTACTTTATGTTTCTTTATGTTACTTTATGTTTCTTTATGTTTCTTTATGTTTCTTTATGTTACTTTATGTTTCTTTATTTTACTTTATGTTTCTTTATGTTTCTTTATGTTTCTTTATGTTACTTTATGTTTCTTTATGTTACTTTATGTTTCTTTATGTTACTTTATGTTTCTTTATGTTACTTTATGTTTCTTTATTTTACTTTATGTTTCTTTATGTTTCTTTATGTTTCTTTATGTTACTTTATGTTTCTTTATGTTACTTTATGTTTCTTTATGTTACTTTATGTTCTCCAGGTTATTTTCAATGAGGATCACTGATAGTTGAATCATGTTTTAATTTATTAGTCGCAATACAAGACCAACTAGTTTTACTGTTCCTGCTTTTGTTCTTGTTAACTGTGTTAATGTTGGCCTCTTCTTATTGTTATCATCTTGATGTTATTCTTTTAATATCATTTTTTATATTGTTATTTTAGTATCATTATTTTATTACTATTATTTTAATATTATTTTAATATTATTTTAATATTATTATATCGTCGCTGTGAGGAACGACAGTAGGCCTCACTGTTTAATATGAGGTGACTGTCACACACACACACACACACACACACGCACACACACATACACACACGCACGCGCGCACACACACACGCACACACACACACACACACACGCGCACACACACACACACGCGCACACACACGCGCGCACACACACGCGCATACGCACACCCGCGCGTACACACACGCACACACGCGCGTACACACACACACGCGCGTACACACACACACACACACACGCGCGCGTACATACACACACACACACACACACACACTTCTTGTTCATCTGAGTTATGAGTGAATATGAGACGCCGCTAAATCATTCCTAGTATAGTAGTATAATAGTATAGTAGTATAATAGTATAATAGTATAGTAGTATAATAGTATAGTAGTATAGTAGTATAATAGTATAGTAGTATAATAGTATAATAGTATAGTAGTATAATAGTATAGTAGTATAATAGTATAATAGTATAATATAATTAATTAATAAGTATTTTTACGCCGAAGTGACGCACGCGGCGGTGAGACGGGAGCTCGCGCTGCGGTGTGTTTATTGTTTATTGTTTATTGTTGACTATTATTTATTTATTGTTTACTTCCACTCAGCTGGGATGTAAACACAGTTCTGATATGTTGCGTCAGTACTGCGTCAATATGAGACGCGGGGGACGCAGAGAGAGAGACACAGAGACACAGAGAGAGAGAGAGAGAGAGAGAGAGAGAGAGAGAGAGAGAGAGAGAGGGGAGAGAGAGGGAGGAGAGAGAGGGGAGAGAGAGTGTGAGAGAGTGAGAGAGAGAGAGAGGTAGAGAGAGAGGCGTGTGTGTGTGTGTGTGTGTGTGTGTATATCCTGCGCGAGGCCAGCCGTGCAGCGTCGCGTCCTGATTGGCTGAGCGCGGCGCGGCGGCGGTTGGCTGCGGACCGTAAAGGTTCAGCCGCTCCGTGGAGCTGCTTAGTGGCCGCGGCGCCTAATTAATTGTAGTTATCTGTCTCCTATTGATGTGTACGCCTGTGTGTGTGTGTGTGTGTGTGTGTGTGTGTGTGTGTGTGTGTGTGTGTGTGTGTGTGCGCGTGTGTGTGTGTGTGTGTGTGTGTGTGTGTGTGTGTGTGTGTGTGTGTGTGTGCGCGCGTGGTGTGTGTGTGTGTGTGTGTGTGTGTGTGTGTGTGTCTCCTTCACCGGAACATGAGCTCTTTGCGGCTGAGCGGCAGAGGCTGAGAGTTTGAAGCCCAGCAGTTGAGTCGCTCTGCAGCCGAGTCGCTCTATAGTTGAGTCGCTCTGCAGCCGAGTCGCTCTATAGTTGAGTCGCTCTGCAGTTGAGTCGCTCTATAGTTGAGTCGCTCTATAGCTGAGTCGCTCTATAGTTGAGTCGCTCTGCAGCCGAGTCGCTCTATAGTTGAGTCGCTCTGCAGTTGAGTCGCTCTGCAGCTGAGTCGCTCTATAGTTGAGTCGCTCTGCCAGCTGATGCGGGCCATGGGCGAGCGGAGAGACGTCAAGATGGTGCCCAAGTCCTTCAGCATCACCAGCCTGGTGCCCGAGGCCGTGCAGGACGACAACAACAACAACAATAACAACAACAACAACAACAACAACAGTAACAACCACAACCACCACCCGCAGCACCACCCGCAGCACCAGCTCCACCCGCAGCAGCACCACCCGCAGCACCAGCAACAGCACCACCCGCAGCACCTCCTCCACCACCACGGCGGCCACCGGCGCTCCGAGGACTCCGGAGAGAAGCCGTCCCTCCTCCTCCCCGCCGCGCCGCCGCCGCTGCCGCCGCCGCCGCCGCCGCCGCCGGACGCCAAGCCGGAGCCCGTCGGCCCCGCCAAGAGCGACGCCGCGGAGGACAAAGCGGAGGACAAAGCGGAGGACAAGAAGGACGGGAAGGATGGAGACGGCACCCCGGCGGGGGGGGGGGTGGGGGGCGGGGGGGGGGGGCGGCCCGGCGGCGGGGCCGCGGGAAGGACGCAGAGAAGAAGAGCGGCAAGTACGAGAAGCCGCCGTTCAGCTACAACGCGCTCATCATGATGGCCATCCGCCAGAGCGCCGAGAAGCGGCTGACGCTGAACGGGATCTACGAGTTCATCATGAAGAACTTCCCGTACTACCGGGAGAACAAGCAGGGCTGGCAGAACTCCATCCGCCACAACCTGAGCCTCAACAAGTGCTTCGTGAAGGTCCCGCGGCACTACGACGACCCGGGGAAGGGCAACTACTGGATGCTGGACCCCAGCAGCGACGACGTGTTCATCGGCGGCACCACCGGGAAGCTGCGGCGGAGGTCCACCACGTCCCGGGCCAAGCTGGCCTTCAAGCGGGGCGCCCGGCTCACGTCGGGCTTGACCTTCATGGACCGAGCCGGGTCCCTGTACTGGCCCATGTCCCCCTTCCTGTCCCTGCACCACCCGCGGGCCAGCGGCGCGCTGAGCTACAGCGGGGGGTCCCCCGGGTACCCCGGCCACCCCGTGTCCTACAGCACCATGCTGGCCCAGAACGGCCTCGCCGCCGGCGGACACTCCTTCCCGTCGGCCGGCGGCGGCCTCAGCGTGGACCGCCTGGTCAACGGAGACCTGCCGTACGCCACGCACCACCTGACGGCCGCGGCCCTGGCGGCCTCGGCCGTGCCGTGCGGCCTGTCCGTGCCTTGCTCCGGAACCACGTACTCCTTGAACCCGTGCTCGGTCAACTTGCTAGCGGGGCAGACGAGTTACTTCTTCCCGCACGTCCCCCACCACCCGTCCATGGCGCCGGGCGGGGGCTCCATGCAGAGCGCCCGGGCGGCGGCGTCCAACTCCCCGCAGGCGTCCTGTGACGCCCTGGTGAGGCCCTCGCTGCCCGCCTTCTCCTCGGGTCTGTCCTCCGGTCTCTCCTCCGGTCTCACCTCGGGTCTGTCCTCGGGTCTGTCCTCCGGTCTGTCCTCGGGTCTGTCCTCCGGTCTGTCCTCGGGTCTGTCCTCGGGTCTGTCCGGGGGGCTCTCAGACTATTTCACCCACCAGACTGGGGGCTCCACCTCGAACCCACTCATACACTGACTCCCCCCGCGGCCCGGGAGGAGCAGCAGGAGCAGCAGGAGCAGCAGCAGGAGGAGGAGGAGGAGGAGGAGGAGGTGACCTGTAAGTTATACATTATGAACTCTTAGATTGTACAAAACAAGACAATACAACAAACTAAATGAAAGCAAAACGAAATTATTATTAACTACCACACGCGCACATGCACACACACACACACACACACACACACACACACACACACACACACACACACACACACACACACACACACACACACACACACACACACACACACACACTGGGAGAGCAGGCGGAGTGTTTCCTACGGCTACAGGTATTTTATAATGTGTGTGTAAATATTGTTTATGTGTGTGTGTGTGTGTGTGTGTGTGTGTGTGTGTGTGTGTGTGTGTGTGTGTGTGTGTGTGTGTGTGTGTGTGTATATAATGTCTAAGTGTTCAGGTTTATTTCTAGTTGCGTCCGCCACGTGTCATGTGATTTGGGAAAGAAAAAAGATGAAAAAGTGCTGAAGGATGTGCGCTATGAGAGGTTAGGATGTGTGTTTAACTAGCGGAGATCTGCGGCCTTCTAATATTAATATCATTAAATATTATTAAATATTCAATTAATATGAACCCTTGCTTCTAGCCGCGACTGCAGTATTACAACAACTCTACTTTAAGGGGAATATTAACACGCATTTGATTTTGTTTGTATTTCATTTTCTACATCATTTTTTATTTTATTTTATTTTATTTTATTATGATTACTAAAACATACAAAATGACTAAAACACAGAATTAGGCAACTATAAGGCCAACCATTCAGATCCCACCTCGCAGACCAAAGACTCGGTTTGGATACTTCGTCATATGAATAGTCCTAATAATATGAATGATAATATTGTTAATAATATGAATGATCATATTGTTAATAATATGAATGATCATATTGTTAATAATATGAATGATCATATTGTTAATAATATGAATGATCATATTGTTAATAATATGAATAACCATATTGTTAATAATATGAATGATCATATAGCTAATAATATTAATAATCATATTGTTAATAATATGAATAATCATATTGTTAATAATATGAATTATCAAATTGTTAATAATATGAATGATCATATTGTTAATAATATGAATTATCAAATTGTTAATAATATGAATGATCATATTGTGATAATATGAATTATCAAATTGTTAATAATATGAATTATCAAATTGTTAATAATATGAATAACCATATTGTTAATAATATGAATTATCATATTGTTAATAATATGAATTATCATATTGTTAATAATATGAATGATCATATTGTTAATAATATGAATAATCATATTGTTAATAATATGAATTATCAAATTGTTAATAATATGAATTATCAAATTGTTAATAATATGAATTATCATATTGTTAATAATATGAATTATCAAATTGTTAATAATATGAATTATCAAATTGTTAATAATATGAATAACCATATTGTTAATAATATGAATTATCAAATTGTTAATATGAATAATCAAATTGTTAATAATATGAATGATCATATTGTTAATAATATGAATTATC
>PIJE02006813.1:0-14165 GCA_002895965.2 Coryphaenoides rupestris | reverse complement strand
GTCGAGACAGTCAGAGACAGAGAGAGGTGAGACAGAGAGAGAAACAGAGAGACACAAAAAGACACGAAACAGACAGACAAGACAGGAGACCGGAAGCTAAGGAGAGAGAGGCGAGCAAGAAGACAAGCAGGCGGGTAAACAAAATGCTGCTCTGCCTGACTGCGGCGGATATTTAAAGTTTTCATCAAATATGTGATAATATTTAAAGTGGAACGGCAGCAGTCATAGTTGCAGAAAGCCACAAGCTGCCCTGTCGTTTGCATATACTCACAACCCTCTGTCTGCTGATGTGTGTGTGTGGTATAGTGTCGTTTGTGTGATGTGTGACAGGGGTCGTGTGTGCATGTGTGTGCATGTGTGTCTGTGTTTGTTGTGTTTGCATAGTGTATGTGTTGCATGTGTTGATGTGTGGTGGTGTGGCATGGTTGCTGTGGTGCATGTGTGTGCTGTCGTGTGTCTCTGTGGATGTGTGTTGTTCTTGTAATTTTTTTTTTTTTTTTTTTTTCTTTTTTTTTTTTTTTTTTTTTGTTGTTTTTTTTTTTTTTTTTTGCATTTGTTCAGTGTGTGTGTGTGTGTTCTCAGTGTGATGATTGTTGCAGTGTGCATGTGTGTGTGTGGTGTGTCCCAGGGTTTCAGGTGTGATGTGCACTGATGCCACTCTCTGGAGAGCATCGGCGAACCTAAAATGAAACCTCCCTTTTTCTCTATTCATATCTGAGGCTAGTTTTGTAGATCAACACAGCACACTCACAGATCACTCCTGCTTCCCCCCCCCCCCATCTGATACAGCCTGCCCCATATAAGGCGTGACTCCTCTCCCCCATCCCCCCTCCAGGGGAGGTCAGCTCACCAGAGAGACTGGAAACTTGCTGTTCAGCAACGTGGCCGACGAGGCCTCATCCGTCCCGTTATTCAGTGTTATCTCAAGTGGCACACTGGACGAAAAAAATAAAACCAAGCCAATACATCAGTGGCAATCGAACCGTCTGGGAGTAATGGAATAAGGGGGATAGAACCCCGGCCGCACATACTGGGCCGTCGTAAGAAGAGGCTTAAGACTAACTAACCGTATGCGGGTCTGCCGAATCGGCTCCATTAAGTTTTAACTGAGCACGTGCTTGTGTGTGGTGGACTTCATAGCAGAAAATCGCTCTATCTGTGACATACACAGTATTTAGCAGTACTCAGGAGTATAAAGAGAGCCGGTTGTCTGGCAACAGGTATAGGTCGCGGTTCGATCCCCGTGGCTCCTCCCCCTCATCTCTAAGCTAATGGGAGGTGTCCCCTGAGCAAGAGACACCACCTAACCCTACCTGCTCCGCCTAGCTAAGTGTGGAGTGCCCTGAGCAAGAACACACTAACCCACCTGCCCTCCTAGCTAAGTTGTGGAGGTGTCCGAGCAAAGACACCAACCTAAACCCTTACCTGCTCCTCCTACTAAGTGTGGAGGGTGGTATGACCATACCTTCTCCTCCTAAGGCAATAAGTGGAGGGACAGCAAACCCAAACCTAACGCCACCTTGCTCCTCCTAGCTAATGTCGAGAAGGTGTCCTTGACACAGACAACCCTGACCTACTGCCTCCTCCTAGCTAAGTGGAGGTGCTACAGACAAATCCCTCCCTACGTTGAGGTCCTGCAAGACACCACTCGCCGTCCGTGCCCTTCGGTGGACGCGCAAGGCCGAGGGTTGTCGTACAAATGAGCAAAGAATGTGAACTCCCGTAACGAGTCTGCTGTATTAAAATGACCTTTGCGTAAAACTAGCAGCACACACGAGAGGCCCACACACTCACCCAGGATGCATTGCTACGTCTTTTGGAAGCTGGTGCAATTGTGTCCGCGGCCGATGAACGTCTCTGGCGTACACACGGTTGACAATCTCGGCTAGAAAGTTTTTTGGTGCGTATGGTTCACTAGTCGTTTGTCTGTATACATCAATGTGTTGTTGTTGTGTTTTGTTGTTGTTTGTGGTTGTTGTTGTGTGTGTTACATCGGGGGGGTCTCTCTTTTGCCCCAATTAACCCTCGATGAGACTGAACGGATTGATTGGGTCGGCTGTGACATAGATAATGCACATAGACGCTGTTATTGGCTCGTGGATCTTATTGAAATTCGCCGCAGCCATATCTGAGAGGCAAGAGCTGATAGCCCGTTTTTCTGGGGTTTTTCTGGCATTGTCTGGATTTTATTTCGGTATACAGGGAGTCTATTTCGTTATGGTGTGACCTTTCGCCAGAGACACCGGGCCTTAACTTTGTTCATTAAAATATAAAAAATACATAATTTGTGCCTTTTGCTTTGCAGTGTGAACGGAACACCCACACCCCCAAGACACCTATTGGTTAATAGGCACATCCTTTCTTTTTCTTAAATTGCACCTTTTATTGGCTTATTTTTGTATTGGTTTTGTATATACTGTATACTGGTTTTTACATTTTTGGACATTGGAGTTGTGGAGTTTCTATATTTTACTTCGTCTTAATGTTCAACGTTACGAACCCATCCTTGTTTTGTAAAAACTAAGGCAATATGAAGCTCATTCTGATTCTGAATAAATTGCAGTGATCACGTTGAGATCCACGTCACTCAGGAGCTCAGGTCAGGGTTCACCGGGCGTCTTGCTCCGGGATGGATGCGGGACGGGTGATGAATGATGATGATGGATGATGATGATGATGATGACGTTGGCTCACCGTGGCGACGATCCTGCGGATGGCGCCGGCAGCCATGTCCTCGCCCTTGGGCTGGCCCACCAAGGTCATGCCCAGGTACTTGACGTTGAACACCATGCCCTCCAACAGAGTCTCCTTGGTGTCCGTCCAGTTCTCTGGCAACTCTGAGAGAGAGAGAGAGAGAGAGAGAGAGAGAGAGAGAGACGTGTTCTTAATTTTATTTATTTTATTTTAGGAGCACTGAAATATACTTGTGCCAACCTGATGTGTACTGGGTTGCCAGATTCTGTCCTTCAGTTACATTTTAATGCGTTGCCAGTTTGCCCCGCAAAGACATGAGCCCCAGTGCTTCACATCTGCGTCAGACAGACTATGATAGTGGATGCATTTTATATTTCCTCTCCGGGTTCTTCCGAGATCCCGGCTCACGACGAAAGGTGACCGGGCAGCCCCCAGACTGTGGAACTCTCTGCCCATTGAAATTAGACCGGCGACATCATTAGCATCCTTTAAGTCCCTTCTTAAAACGCTTTCTTATCAGGAAGGCATTCTTGAATTTTTTAAGTAGCTCGCTTTTATCTTCCCACTAACTGCCCATTGACATTATCTTTCTTTTTCTCTCCCTGGTGTTTTAATGCTCGTTTTATCCCTCTGTTGTTTTTATTGCCGTTTTCTGTTCTTTTTCTGCAAAGCACTTTGTAACCTTGTTAAGAAAAGCGGTTTATAAATAAAAAAGAGTAGAATTATTATACACTGTGTTACACCAACCATCAGCAACCAGGCTTTATGCTAAAAGATACAGCCTACGAATGCATACATTTACAATGAGAGAATCTCCAGTCACCGATGGCTTCCAGCCCAAAACCCAAAGCCTGTGTTGTTCAGTCAACCTCGGCGGTACGATACACCGGCTTTAATCCACGAGGTCCTCCCCACGGGTACAGTCAGTCACCGCTCGCTGCTGTACCTGTACCTGGGGAGGAGAGAGGAGGGATGGAGGATGGCAGGGAGGCGAGGGTGCCAACGTGGAAACCGTCCCAATGTTGTTCCCCGCCACGTGACAAAAGGTGCACTGCAGGGCGTGGAATGCGCCGCACCCGGTGTCGGAGGTGATGATTCAGCACGCTGCCGCCGCCGCCGCCGCCGCCTCCGCCTCCGCCTCCACCGCTATCACCGCCACCACCACCGCCACCACCGCCTCCGCTATCACCGCCGCCACCACCGGCAACAACACATTTAATGCGACCGCAGCACGCAGGCGGAATGTTGTTTGCCGTTTGCTAATGTCTCAAATCGTCTCTCGTTTGTGAGTTGAGGACAAACATTCAGACAGAGACAAAGACAGACAGATGGAGAGACAGAGAGAGAGACAGAGGGAGAGAGTGATGGAGAGAGACAGAGAGAGGGACAGAGAGAAACAGAGAGAGAGTGATGGAGAGAGACAGAGACAGAGAGACATAGTGATGGAGAGAGACAGAGACAGACAGAGAGAAACAGAGAGAGAGTGAGGGAGAGAGACAGAGATAGAGAGTGAGACAGCGAGACAGAGAGAGAGACAGACAGACAGAGAGACAGAGACAGAGAGCCAAAGAGAAAGAGAGAGAGGCTGAGGGACGGAGACAGAGATGAGTAAAGAGTGAGAGAGAGACAAAGAGAGATGAGTAAAGAGTGAGAGAGAGAAAGAGAGATGAGTAAAGAGTGAGAGAGAGACAAAGAGAGATGAGTAAAGAGTGAGAGAGAGACAGAGAGAGATGAGTAAAGAGTGAGAGAGGACGAGAGAGACGAGTAAAGAGTGAGAGAGAGGACGAGAGAGACGATGACGGGTGTCCAACGTTCTGCGGCAAGCAAAAGCAGCAGGTTCTCCCGGACTGCGCCATCTGTCATTGTGTGTGTGTGTGTGTGTGTGTGTGTGTGTGTGTGTGTGTGTGTGTGTGTGTGTGTGTGTGTGTGTGTGTGAGAGTGTGTGTGTGTGTGTGTGTGTGTGTGTGTGTGTGTGAGTGGTTGGTCGACAGAGAACCACCACCACCCCCACCTCCACCACCACCGCCACCTCCACCACCTCCCACTTACTGCACACCCACCCAGCCACCCACCCACACCACCACCACCACCACCTCCAGAACTAAATTATTCAATGTGAAAACAGCCGCTGCCAACCGACGGGGTCTGAGCCGTGCAGAGAGCCTCTGATGTGCTTACAGCAGGAGACCCTCTCTCTGCTGGGGGACCCGTGGTGGTGGAATGAAGAGGGGGTCTTCCTCGATTTGGACCGTTTGGAACCGAGAACCCGGGAAGCGCTCGCCATCGACTTTGGATGGACGGGACGGACGGTGGTGGTGGTGGTGGAGGAGGGGAACCGAGGAACCATTGAGAAGACTCGGTTACGTATTCTTTTGAGACGACGCAATTCGACGACGACGACGGCGGAGAACACATCTGTAGCTTTTCTTTCCCCCCCCCCCTCAACAGCTTTTCTGTCGTGATGCATTATTGGCCTAATTTCCTGTCCATTTGTTGGCAGATGCATTGATTTTTTTTAGACACACACACACACACACACACACACACACACACACCGTCATCCCATCACAGGCCAGACAACACGTTAATATTTAAAAAGACGCTTTGTGTTGAGGCTCCAGGCTTTCTGACGCACCACCCAGCGCCACCCAGCGCCACCCAGCACCACCCGACACCCCGAAATAAGGGACTAAACGGGGGTTAGCAAAATAATGGGACTGTTATGGGACACATAACTCTTTACAGACAAACACTCCAGGAAAGAGGCAGAGGTGAGGGGTGACCCGATGGGTAAATATAAAATAAATTAATAGATATACACACGTTCTTCATGACTGATTACAGACATGTGTTTCAGACGTGTGTCTTTTGCTGTGTCCATCATTTACGGTGGTTCAGAAAAAAGGAAAACTCTCGGTAAAATCTTTAAAACTTCACACACACACACAGCACACAACACACACACACACACACACACACACACACGACACACACACAACACACACACACACACACACACACACACACACACACACACACACACACACACACACACACACACACACACACACACACACACACACACACACACACACGACTGACGAACAGCCGGCACACAGGGGGGAAGAAACGAAAAAAATTAAAGCAACATGATTTAAGTTCTGGCTGTTTGGCCTCTATGGAATATATATGTATATATATATATATATATGTATATATATAATATATATATATACATGCGATTAATGACTCCATCGTCAACAAATAATAATTACCAAAAAAAATGATGCTTGGATCCAATTTGCGCCCGAGCTCAGCGCAGACACATGCAGTGTGTGAGTGGATTGATGAAATAATAAATACAATAGAACAACACACATGAGATGAACCCGCCAAACATGTAATGGTATGGATCTCTTCTCTCCTCTCTCTCTCTCTCCTCTCTCGTCTCTCTCTCTCTCTCGTCCTCTCTCTCTCTCTCTCTCTCTCTCTCTCTCTCTCTCTCTCTCTCTCTCTCTCTCTCTTCTCTCTCTCTCTCTCTCTCTCTCTCTCTTCTCTCTCTCCTCTCTCTCTCTCTCTCTCGTCTCACGGTTTACTATGAATCTCACGGAGGCTAGCAGGGCCAGCCATACAGTTTCCCTTGCAGCCATCAAGGCGGATCGCTCCCCTGGCACGCCCCCCAAACCTCTGTCTCGCTCTCTCTCTCTCTCGTTACGTCTCCGGCGCTGGACCTCTAATTAGGCCATAATCTCATTTCGACAACACAACACAGCCACCACACACACACACCACCACAGACTACCCTTTCAAAAAGCAGAACTCCGTCTGTCCTGCAGGTCGGTCAATGCAACCGCGGCTTTCCAATCCCGACGCGTAATCAATTTAGCCGCGTTTTTTTTTTTTTCTTCCTCCGAAGAACCGAACAATGTAGGACACGTGATGACGATATCGGACGGAAAATAGGCCACGTATGCAGAGGAATGAGGAGGAGGAGGAGAGGGCACGGTGGCTGTGTGTGTGTGTGTGTTGTTGTGTGTGTGTGTGTGTGTCTGTGTGTGTCTGTGTGTGTGTGTGCGCGATACCCAGATATTTTGCCCAAAGGCTAATGAAAGTCAGGCCAACTCCTCCTCCTTCTGCTGCTCATGGACTCTGTTCGTCCTGCCGTCTTCCAGGATACGTTCCGTACTACAGGGATTGCACATCAGAGTGCATCATGGGATTGTGTTGTTGTTGTTGTTGTTGTTGTTGTTTACTACACCATATCGAGAGGACTCAAGAGAGTCGTATCGCGATGCAAAACCGGAAATATAACATAACCCTCCGGGGGGCTAATGAATGAACTCGCTTTTGCAACGTCGCACGTTGAGAAATGCGGAGGAACTTTCAAACACGACCATGTGTCCCCATAATGAGAAATTATTTCACGATTAATCACTAAAAACAAATGACCAAAAACACAGCGACAAACAGTCTCGCAAATCAGACGTCTAGATTAACATTGAAAGTCTGATGGAAGCTTAAATCTGTGTGAATGGGGGCGCTTCTCATTCTTTCGCTTCAATTTTATTTCGACCAATCACGTTCAATCATGTTTCTGGGGGCGGAGCCGCAAACAAATGTGACATCGCTGACCTTCGATTGAAAAGGAGTAAATTAAAAAAAGGAGACGTGTGTCCAAGCCCTGAAGTACATGTGTTGTACAGCTACAGTACACATATTACAATACAGTACTGTACAAATTATGACTTGTACTACATTATGTCTACTATACTACAGTACACTACATGCCCTTTTCGCACACACACACACACACACACACACACACACACACACACACACACACACACACACACACACACACACACACACACACACACACACACACACACACTCCCGACTGCTCCCGAATGTGAATGTTGAACGTGATGGATAAAAGCGCTATATAAACGCAATCCATTTACTCCACGTGGGATTATACATCCGAAAGTCCTCGGAGACGGCACCATCCCATCTTCTACGTCTCTTGTAGTGTGCATCCCCCCGTCTAACGAGTCCTACCTCGCCTCCCCCCCCCCCCGGAGAGACTCCTTCAAACACCTGATCGACTCAACTGCTGCCCGCAGGCTCCTCTCCAGCACACAATGACAACAAGAACGACCACGACAACGACTGTGGCACAAGACACACGGGCCCGGCATCGATGAGCCAGCCCACGTTGCTAGGCAACCACGACAATTACTGTATACCCCCAACAAGAAGAAGAAGAAGAAGAAGAAGAGGCATCCGGATTAAAATGTCTTCTTCTCGTACCGGCGGTAGAGCTCGCACGCCGCCGGAAATGTAGTGTGTGGTTATTACACACACACACACACACACACACACACACACACACACACACGTGCACGCCTGGCCTATAAAAGGTCAGTTTAATGTCAGTGCTCAGTCTCCAGAAAATTGAAACTGGATATTAGGATGAACGCGGTGTCGCGTCGTCGTGGAAACAAAACGTGCGCTAAAAATACACGTTTTGTCTTTACGAGTGAAATGAGCAGACCCAGATACACTAGCAAGCCAATTAAATTAAGCGGAATACAGCAAAATGAAGTTAATAGGTACAAAAAGGACGAATAATAATGAATAAATAACCTGCTTTCTGAATTATAAGTGAACGTGAATGCAGTTCAGACTCTCCGGAAGTTTCTGTTTTGTTTTGTTTTGTTTTTCTAGAAGGTTTAAGAATAGCAGGCGCTATAAATACAACGCCTTACTCACCAGGAACCGACTTCAAGTGCTTCCCGTCACATCGAGAGGAACGAAATAAACTCTTCCCTTCCCTTGCCTTCGCTTGCCCTGATTTATGATGTCTCTCATCCCCGGGTGTAAACCTAACCCTGGGTACGCGCACAACAACACCTCGTCTGGCACCCACACGCACAGCGAGGGCGGAGCGGAGGTGACGGTCGCCTCCTGAATATAAAAAGGTAGAGATTTGTGTTTCTCTTTGAGTGACAGTTCGACAACGATGTGTCCTGCTTCCCCTGACACGGCGCACAACACACAACACACAACACACACACAAACACACACACACACACACACAGTCAATCACAAACACCAGTCACAACACACAACACACACACACACCACACACACACCAGTCATGAACACACCACACACACACACACACACAGTTCATGCCACACACAGTCACATCACACTACACACACACACACACACACACCAACACAGTCATGCACACACACACACACACGCACGAGTCAACACACACACACACAAGCTACACACACACACACAACACACCACAGTCATGCAACACACACAGTCATACACAACAGTCACACACACAGTCACATGACCGCACACAGTGGATAGACACACGGCACACTTCAAAGCAAATAACTTGACGTATAAAAACCAATAACTTGGCTAATTGAAAGGCAACAAGCCAATCTCCTTGTTTGGGAAGATGTACGTTGAGTAAATATCTGAATATCTTGAATAACCTGAATATCTACCGATATTGTTTATATATTCTCAGGCTTATTCACTGTAAATGTGTAAATTTGTTATTTTATTTGTATTATTCTTTGGTTTATTTCTCTATTGTTTATTAGTCTATTGCTATGCAACCTCTGGCACAAGAATTTCCTTGGGGATTAATAAAGTGTTATCTTATCTTATCGATCTTATATTATCTTAAAGGCCTTGAAGATGAGAGTACATTGAAGATATCGTTTCAAATGTAAATAATACGCATTAAAAAAAATAATGATGCCGTTGTTACGATAACAATGTAAAGAAATGACGGGCGCTCGTTCTAATAGAGCTTGTCTACTCAGACGCTTCTTCAGGGTAACTAAACACAACAACATGAGAAAGGCTCCGGTAACGCACCGCTAATTGGCCCCAAAGGCTTCAGTCATTATGCTAATCGGAGGCCGTGACATCCCCCCCCCCCCCCCCCTGCCAGCCAGCGAACACACACACACACGCGCACACACACACACACACACACACACACACACACACACACACACACACACACACACACACACACACCACACACACACCGTGGTTCCCAACCTTGGGGTCGGGCCCGCGCGATATGGGGTCATGGAAGATTTGTGACCTATCATACATTTTTGCAAAAGATAAGATGTATGGTTTGAAAGGTCTCATAAAATGGTCCTGGAGATACGAACAGACTGCCTAATGGTTCCATAGAATGTCCCTAATATACGAAGAGACTGCCTAATGGTTCCATAGAATGTCCTTATATACGAAGAGACTGCCTAATGGTTCCATAGAATGTCCTAATATACGAAGAGACTGCCTAATGGTTCCATAGAATGTCCTAATATACGAAGAGACTGCCTAATGGTTCCATAGAATGTCCTAATATACGAAGAGACTGCCTAATGGTTCCATAGAATGTCCTAATATACGAAGAGACTGCCTAATGGTTCCATAGAATGTCCTAATATACGAAGAGACTGCCTAATGGTTCCATAGAATGTCCTAATATACGAAGAGACTGCCTAATGGTTCCATAGAATGTCCTAATATACGAAGAGACTGCCTAATGGTTCCATAGAATGTCCTAATATACGAACAGTACTCCTACTAATCACTTACGATGGTGCGATGTTCACGTACCCTGAGACATTGATATTATGAGCTGATGAGTTGATTGGTTTATAACGACGTGTTTGTAGGCAAACGTCGGACCCAATAAAAATGGGCGGGGCCTACATTATCATCGTGGACGGCGCAGAAGTCTCCTTTAATCAACTAATGAGCTAAACCCACAGGAGAGGCCGTGTTTGCTTTTGCGAGAACAAAACAACCGGGAGCAGGAGTCCATTAAGACAACATGAAACCTGTCCGGGACTCTGGGACATCGGCTGTGTTCCACGCGCGTTTTATTATTTAGTAGCCTTGCTTTGTGATCCCCACCACCACCACCACCACCACCATCACCACCACCACCACCACCCCCCAATTATCGTCTAATTATCGTCTAAGAGCTCTGAAACATTGAGGTTGCGGTAGTCATCAAATGAATACTTAATGAGTCTTAATAGTGCTGGGACGCCCGTCGTACATCGTACACACACACACACACACACACACACACCGTATACACACAACGTCGATGCGATGCGTCTACAATCTTGACGGGCACACGATCGCCACGGTGATATAAAATCTCGAGGACGGACGTTGGGCGGAATCGCGTAGTCGCGGTGATTAGTGGCGTTTAAATCGCCTCGACGAAAGGCTCCGGGTTCGATCCCGAATGCCACCCATCCTTAAGCAAGACGCCTCGCCGTCTAACTATCTTAAACCTTGACTGCGGGCATTCACTCCCTTACTGTGTTCTCTCTCTCTCTCTCTCTCTCTCTCTCTCTCTCTCTTCCCCCAGATAAGATCGGTGTCTCCCGGGACCGCCTTTCATCCCCGAGAAGACCTCTTCCGCGTCATCTTCCTCAAGTCGTTAGACACGCGGCGGCCTCCGCGAAATAATGAGCTTAGCCTAACCTCGGTGTGATCGTGAGCCGAGCGAGATCGTCTTCAATCATCCCCCATATATTAGGGTTGTGAAATAAGGCGTTAAAATTAATCACGCAGATTAATCCCTCTCTACGATGTTCGATGCTCTACAGTGAACCGTGGAGGAAACGGCGGAGGTACTTAACAACACTTCCCCACAGTAACTCTTTGCATCCATCGTGGTAAACAACAGTAATAGAGCCGTAATTATCGCAATCTGTTTATATGTATTGATCGATTAAGCTCGATAGCAGTCGGCGCTACAAGCTTTACGCTCACATTTACATTTAGTGCATTTGGCAGACGCTTTTATCCAAAGTGACTTACAAAGAGTACATGTGTTGAAGGAGAGACAGCAATATATCACTGTGGTACATAAAGATAAGAATAGAGCAGGTTTCAAGCGTTCATAGTTGCAAGGTTATTACAACGGGTTTCATAATTGCTCGGCATCTCAACAGCTTCGTTTTGGACACCAACTTTCTCCAAAAGATCTCAAACATTACTTTTAGTTCTCAAACAGGGAAAGGACAGCGAACACTAACGTCTGCAAAACAGGGATGTTTTAAAAGAACTACAACCGCTAAATGGATCGCAATGGACTGCAGGCCAATTTCGGTGGTAGAGGACGGATGTGATTAATTAGATTCATTAATTACACAACATGTCGTTAATATAATTACATTATTAATCGTGTGAAAGCCATAATTATCCATATATATATATATACACAGTACTGTATGTATATATATTATTAGTATCTTTTGAAAGGGGCTGGTGACTGACTCACTGACTCCCACCCCCCATGGACACGAGTCCTTGTTTGCACAAACTAAGGCAATAAAGCTTCTGATTCCGATTCTAATTCTCTTCCTGATTCTGATAACATTGCTTGTTTTAGATTGCGGTTGCATTAGCCTCCTAATCCATTACCATGCTAACCTTTCCCCCCCCGACAGCCGGCGGAACTGAATCTCCGAGTGGGTGTCTGTGTGCCCGGCCCCCCCTTTTAATAGATGAGGGTCTTCCCGTGGGAATGTTCCGTCTAATGCAGTGAAACCGTGGATGTGTTCGGGTGAGACACTCTACACCACTCCACCACAGTGATTGATTGGCTGACAGACTCTCTCTCTCTCTCTCTCTCTCTCTCTCTCTCTCTCTGAACTTTTTCTCGTTTTATACTTTAACCGGTGCCATCATCGCGTCGTGCCGCAGGGCATTGTGGGTAGGGAGCGACTTGAACGGTTAGACTGCGGGTGGATAATCCCAGTGATCCATCGCGTTCAGACAGAAAGCCCGAACACACGGGAAAAACACACAAAATATCTCGACAACTCGTCAAATACAAACAGAGTTAGCAACTCCGCCAGCCACAGAAACAATGGAACTGCATCGAGCATTTGAATCCAAATCGATCAATCGATCAATCGATCAATCAATCGATCGATCAATGAGAGGTATAGAGGAAGTAGGGGTTTTCCATTAACCATTAACCTAC
The DNA here is from genome assembly GCA_002895965.2 of Coryphaenoides rupestris. NCBI lineage: Eukaryota > Metazoa > Chordata > Actinopteri > Gadiformes > Macrouridae > Coryphaenoides > Coryphaenoides rupestris. The sequence continues at coordinate 1,399 of PIJE02006813.1, read as the reverse complement.
CGTGACCGGGTGACTAGTCTTCAATTTGTCGTATGATTACACAAATCAATTAGCGTTGTGTTGTTTACGGGGAGCGGCCAATGTCACATTAACATCAGGTGTGTACAGGGGGGTGTGTGTGTGTGTGTGTGTGTGTGTGTGTGTGTGTGTGTGTGTGTGTGTGTGTGTGTGTCTTTGTGAAGGTTAAGGATGAAACTGTTTTCGTAATAATGACGCATAAATCATTCATTTAGATACAGTACATGACATTAAGGAGCAGGTAGGTCGGGGTTAGGGGTTAGGGGTTAGGGGTTAGGGGTAGGGGCTGGGCTGGGTGATGATGTTGATATTATATCGATAGTGTCGCGGTATATGAGACTAGATATGGTCTTAGATGGTGTGTTAGTGTTTTCTTTTCCTGGTTTTAAAGGAGTTTAGCATTTGTATTGTCTTCAACATCTTCTATGCCGATTGGTTTACTGTATACTTCTCATTCCAGCTGCCTACTTTGCTTTAAATACTGTGAATATTGTGGATATTCTTTTGCACATTCCTCTGGGCATCGCCACCTTTTTTCATTTCACTGCACATCCTGCGTGTGTACAACGGGACAATCAAACGTGATGATGAATGCACGGATGAGTGCTTACACAGCAGAGGTGGAGAGAAGGATACACAAAATATAGTAAGTATAGTGAGTATAGACACACCACATGAGGGGGGGGGGGGGAGAGAGAGAGAGAGAGAGAGAGAGAGAGAGAGAGAGAGAGAGAGAGAGAGAGAGAGAGACCGGGTTCAGCCAATAAAAAGCCCCCCCCCCCCCCTTTGCCGGTCTCTCTCTCTCTCTCTCTCTCTCTCTCTCTCTCTCTCTCTCTCTCTCTCTCTCCTCTCTCTCTCTCTCTCTCTCCACGATGGGGCATTGTGTCACATACTTTGTCGCAATCGCATTGCAGCAGCACACACACACACACACACACACACACACACACACACACACACACACACACACACACACGCACACACACGCACACACACACACTTGCACACACACCCACCCACACAATATCTATATCACTGTGTCGGATGTCTGGGCTGCAGTGGTGAAATTGAAATTATGTTCCTCCTCTGACATAATTCTCTTTTTGGAAGAGACATTTCTTTCTGCTGTTACTTTATTTTGTGTGTGTGTGTGTGTGTGTGTGTGTGTGTGTGTGTGTGTGTGTGTGTGTGTGTGTGTGTGTGTGTGTGTGTGTGTGTGTGTGTGTGTGTGTGTGTGTGTGTGTGTGTGTGTGCGGTGGTGTGTTTGGGGTGGGTTGCGGCATGTGTGTGCCATGGGAAGATGAAGAGAGAGAGAGAGAGAGAGAGAGAGGGAGAGAGAGAGAGAGGGGGGGGGGGCTTTTTATTGCTGAACCCGGTCTCT
>PIJE02006809.1:7500-14170 GCA_002895965.2 Coryphaenoides rupestris | reverse complement strand
AGTCTTTTGTTGAATGATCTTGAGAAGGTCGTCATAGTCATAATTTCCTATCGCCCAGACTATTCCCATTTCCTGCACACTGGAATCAGTGTCAGGAGTCAGTGGTTCCTGTCTGGCCTACAACTGGTCCAGAACGCCGCTGGTCCAGAAAGCCGCTCCTGATGGCTACCCTGAAAAGAGACCATATTAGCCCTATTAGTCTCTACACTGACTAGTCCAGAATTGATGGCAAGGTTCTCCTGTTTGTCTTTAAATCCCTGAATGGCGAGGAAACCCCTCTTATATCAGGGAACTCTTAACCCCTTATTCCCCCCTCAAGGTCCCTGGAGGGGGCCGTCTGGCTTGGGGCTCCTGGCTGTCCTGCGATCTAACCTTAAGATCAGGGGTGACCGCGCCCTTCCTTTCCTTTCCTGTTGCAGCCCTCTGTGGATAGCATCCCCCTCTCTATCAGATCGGCCCCTCTTCCATCGATTCCTTCAAGTCTGCGGGCTCAAAACCTACTGTTATTCTCTAGCGTTTGGATCCCCCTGATCGGCTTTGGTTCATGCCTATGCCTCTGATTGGTTGATTTGTGCCTCTGCCTTTGACCATGTGTGTGTATTGATGCTTATGTGTGTGTGTGTGTGTGTGTTCTTGTGTTCTGGGCACTTTGGTCAACGTTGTTTTAAATGTCATCATTATCATCATCATAGTATTTCAATACAGCAACAAGCTGCTTTCATAGAGATATAACAGAGATAATAGAGACAAATACAAGAGAGAAAGCTAAATAAACAACCGATTAACCGACCACCCATTTCATTGCCTAAACGGGCGCTATATTTATTTGGCACGGCCTCAATCATAATGGACTCTTAGCCGCTGACGCCGTTGATTTAAATGTACACCGGCTTTAATAGACTTGACAAACGCAACCCCCCCAACCCCCCTTAGCATCATCTATGAAGGATCCTTCCTTTTATCACCTCGGACAAGCGCAGGGGCGGTGCCAAACAGGGTGTGTATTCATGGAGTCGCAGCCCACTGCCCACTGGCTGCGCAGGGGAGGTTGGGGGTGGTGGGGGAGTGGGCATATCAATCGTTACTGGCCCGCCGCGGGTTGATTATACTGGAGCGCGATGCAGGCTCGGATAGCGGGCGCTAGCTCAGTAAATCACGGGCGGCAAACAACAGGCCTGGGAAATGAGAATCTAATCTCTGCTGTTGTATCGGCCGATTAGGCTCCTTTGTTAGCCGTGACGACGCCGCCAGAAGGTTATGATGATTGCTCGCGCTTAGTCAAGATTAGCCTGGGCTATACACAAGCATATTATATATATATATATATATATATATATATATATATATATATATATATATACATGTATATAATATGTACATCCCACAGAGACAATTAACTTGTCATTCCTATCGTGATCGCGTGGGGCGAGAGTACGAGATCATCAGCCATGTTGCTTTGACAACCCGGGTTTGTGTTTACCAGGAGGCGGGGTGCTGACAGATGACAGTGTACTGTCCCGGTAACGTCAACGGTGACAATTACAACAACACGACAACAACAACAACAACAACAACAACAACAGCAACAGCAACAGCGTCGCCGGGTCTCAGGTGCCACGTGTGGAGACCCCACTCCTCCTGCCGCTCCCAGCAGCCCATCAAACATTGATGGGGAAGAGGGGGGCGGGGCCTTGATTGGAGTGGGAGTGACGTGTTTGTCAAATGACCTACTTCCTGAGCGATTATGTATTAAAATTGTATGACGCTTGATGGAGACGTGGGTGGCGAGTGAATTATGTATGGCCCGGGGGGGGGGAGGGGGGGATGGGGGGCAGGGCTAAGTGGCTTCTTAATGCGCGGGTGCAACAGACAAAACATCACGTGAGTATGTATTGTGTGAATGCAGACGTTCATTCGTGTGTGTGTGTGTGTGTGTGTGTGTCTGTGTGTGTGTGTGTGTGTGTGTGTGTGTGTGTGTGTTGGGCCTGAAGGTCAGACGTGCCCGTGCATTACACGCAACCGGCATGGACAGAGAGAGGCAAGGCACACGCGATGTTCACACGAACACGCATACGCCTCAAACACAATCACACGCAAACACACATAGCAGCCCTACAGAAACACACACACACACACACACATACACATACATACCTTTCTTTACAGCCTGACACAGACACACACACACACACACACACACACACAGATACAGCACACTAGCCCAGGGGCTGGACTGGCCGCCAGGAGCGCCGGGGAGAATTCCCGACGGCCTGGCGGAGATGATTAAGTGTCAGGCCGTGTAAAACGCTAAATGAAATGGGTAAATCAAAGAGAACAACACAGGGCCGCCGCTACAGTCCCTCAGAGATGCAGACCGCCAGGGATGGAGGGATTGGAGTCGGAAATAACGCAAAAATAGCAGTTTTTAATTCCACCACAGCTCACCCAATTGGCGTACAACTGTACAAATATTAATAATAATAGTTCTTGTCATTTAGGTAGGTCGGCATCTCCGGAGGGTTATGGCGTCCTGCTGCTCCATCCGTACCCAGCCTCTGACAGTGGGGAGAGTAAACACGTGGCGAAGAAATACCATCAGGCTAATTATACTCATCCCCTACAGCTGCGTCAATCACAGGCGTTTTTTGCCGCTCCGCTCCCCTCGTCTCAGCCCCGCCAGCGATAAGCCACGCCCCCCCCCCCCTCGTATACCATACAGGCGTTGTGTGTATTATGTGTGGAAATAATGTGTAGAAAATTGAACCAAAAAACTTCTGGTCGCCGCCCCGAATGTGGAGCTTGGCCTCACGAGATATGAGTCATGAGAAAATATAACTAATTGATTGTGTGTTTGAACGCAAGGTAGCTAGCAACAGTCTTAGCGTTACAGTCTCAGACACGCTACCTGGCCTGCGACCTCAGCCACCGCCGCCACCGCCTTCCAGCCACTTAGCGGCGGCTAAAGTTGTTCGCGAGCGGGGGGCGGGGGGGGGTGGGGAAGGGAAACGGATGGCGTTCCATTGTTTGATAGCGGATCAATAGTGTTGAAACCATCAGGCGCTCGATAGCTTTCTGCTAACCACGCCGCTAATCTTCCGGAAGAGTTGTTTGGGTGGAGGAGGAGGAGGAGGAGGAGGAGGAAGACGACGAAGGCGAAGACGGCTTGCTGATTCATGCGGGCTGGAATCCTTTCACCGTGCGCATGCCCCTCAACCTCCGCCCTCGCCTTTCACTCCCGCCCACCGCTGTGTGTCACCTCCCCTCCCCTCCCCTCCCCTTCCGTCCGATCGTTCTCGCCGCCTTTCCTTCATTCCCTCCTCTTCTTCTCCTTTCCTTTCCTTTCCTCCCTCCCCCTTTCTGTCTTCCTCTCCCTCCCTCTTTCTGTTTAATCATTCCTCTCTCTGTCTGTCAGGGTTGGTGACGAGATGAGGACCCAAACGCAGGCAACGGGATTATTTACGATGATTTTTCTTTCAAAAAACAGGCAAGCAGGACAGGGGCTAAACGCAAAAAACTCAAACAAACCGCGACAATACACGACAAATGATCAGACAGAGAACCCAGACGATCACTGAACTTAAATTCAGAGCTCAGCACAGGGCTATTCATTTTCAATTTGTGGGGCCCCTTTCTGCACGGTTCTACACATATTTGATCTGTAGTGGACATTTTCTATTTGTTGCTACACAGCGTTTTTTATACCGATAGAGCATAGAACATAAGATCACTTGGCTACCGTACAGCTCAGCTTCATTATTAATAACTAAATGTAATCTGTAACTGACAGGAGAGAGGGAGGCTTTGGACAAATGTATGCAGAGTAGGGAGGCAATAAATAAATACAAATCCGTGACCCATCTTTTTTTTATGTCTGCGATAGTTTCCATTAATTTTCACACCCCAAAAGTCAGTTTTAATCTCCATTTTTAATCTTGGCTGATGACACACACAGCATATAATTGTACATTTACACAAAAAAAATTAAAAAAGAAACGTTGCATAAGCTGCTATTGGGGTTTTTGCCATTGCCACCACAGCAGTGCTATCCTGATGCAGCGTACTACAACTTCCACTTTAAGTTGTGACGTTGGGACGACTAAAACTCAACAAAAAACAAACCAGAGTTTCACCAAGCGCCACAAATGACGGAGGAGCCGACAGAGAGAACCCATACAAAACACAGAACTTAAATACAGCTAGAACTACACCGGGCAGACAGGTGATGGGGCAGACGTAGCAAGGGCATGGACAAGATACACAACGAGACGCATGAACAAGATACACACGAGACGCATGAACAAGATACACACGAGACGCATGAACAAGATACACACGAGACGCATGGACAAGATACACACGAGACGCATGGCCCCGCAACAAAACAAATGCCACCAAAAACGCCAAAGGCGCCAAACAAAGGCAACGGGCAGCAAACCAAGCAAACAAAGCACAAAAAATGAAAACCACTACAAGCACGCAACCCCCCCAAACGGCAACGCGGAGAACCGGGCCGCAGGAACAAACAACGAAAGAAAATCTACGGACGAGCCCCCATTTGTTACGACTCAGCTCGTAAAAGCCGCAACAAGTAGGGAGTCACACGCCAAAACCAAGTATCATACAAAAGTATTTATTCTATTAAGAATAAAGGAACAAATGAAAAGGTACAAACCCAAGTGTATGTTGTAATGTAACTAATACAAAGAATACTAGAAATGTCACAAATGATATGCTTCTGGGGGAAGAGAGAGCGAAGCCACTGCTAGACCTCTGTCTTATAGCATAGAGCACACCCGGGCCCAGGTGCACCTCATCAGCCCGACAGGACAGCACACCTGAACCCCAGCAGACAGAGCGGGAGGGGCCGTCACAATACCTACTGTATATAGTGTGGCATCGCCAGGGGACAGGCGGTTGAGGGGTGCTACCCTTCCCATACCGGATCAGCTTGCCACGTCACAAAATGGTCGCCACGGGAACAAACGACATCTCCTAAAACGCCTCACACCACTCAAGACAGGTGTCGGTGTTTAAGCCACCTGATTGAGGCAGCACTTGAAGACACACACAGAGAGAGAGGGGGGGATCTGAGGAACCGAGCACACAGGACTAGAAGGAGCTGGGCCACCAGACGAGACCCAGAACACAAATGAAAGCGACGTAACATTTTGAAACTGTTAAGAGGGGGGAACAAACCTTAGGAGATCTTTGGAACTGTTTTGCTGTCGGCCTGTTTTGCTCGCTCAGACTGCACTGCCCCACGATAGCCTGCCGGGACGCCGCTCATGATATACTGTATATGTATATATATATATCTCCCAGGCTTCTCCAACCATCTTGTCTCTCTTTCAGAGGAAGAACAGCTTGGATACCACCCCCCCCTCAGGTGCAGAACCAAACAATAAGCGATTATGTAAGCAGGCAAGAGGTGGTGGTTGATGTTCAGACTGGGAGTCCCTCATAGGAAGAGAGACCACGATGCGGGACTCCAGTCACTGAACATCATCAGCCACCATCTCTTCCCTGCTTCCATAATCTCGTCTCTTATTATTTGTTCCGCACCTGGGGGGGGACGGGGGAATATCCAAGCTGTTCTTCCTCTGACTTCCTCTGGCTGACTTGTTGGAGCTTCAGCATGAACACACACACACACACACACACACACACACACACACACACACACACACACACACACACACACACACTCACACAGGGCTCTGTTGCCGCTGCTGCTGCTGCTGCCTGCCGCTTGGCTTGGCGTTCCACACAACACAACCGCACTCATCTGTGTGTTCAAATGACCACGTTAGCGGGTAGGAACTCGGGCTTAAGGTGCACGTGTTTAAGGTCTCCGGTTGCCGGGGAGACGGTGTAAAGACGAGAACACACGGCGGAAATGTAGAACATAACGATAAAGAGGTCACTAGCGGTGTTATTTTCACGCTAGAGGGAGCAAAATAGTAGCGTGGAGGAGAACGGTCATAATATACACACACGGCCCCGCATGGCTGCAGAGGCGCGGCGTGTTACTGCAGCACCTGGACGGATGAGGAAACTCCGCCCCCAACCCGGGGCCTCTCATTGCCTCCGCCCATGTGTGGCCAATTAAGAACCAATCAAGCCGTAGTTAAAAGCCACAGAGAACAAAAGGCAAGGCAGACTGGCTTGGGGAGAGGATAGTGGAGACCAGGACGGTCCACTGGGCCAGTCTCAGGGTGAGCAGCCCTCTGGCCACCCTGTTTGAACGATGGACTTCGTCACGGACTTGTATTGGGAGTGGGCAATGTTGGCCTTGTTTTTTTTTTGGAAGGGAATATGATTTCAGTTCGTTTCCGCCGTAACCCTGGTTCTGTCTGCTTATTCCGACCGGTCCACCCGCGACACTGTCTAGCGTGGCCCGGGCTGGGTGCCACAGTGTCAGGTCGACTCTGACGCAAAACCCCAGTGACACCGGGACCGTGTGTCACTGAATAATGTCTCCTCGGCGAATCACGGGGCTACTCAATAGACCTCGGACTGATGTTGTCTCATTACTAAATGTCACCTCTGTTAAGCAAATACGGAATCAATACGACAACACCCGGGAACCCCCGCGTGAACTGCGTCCAATCGAATTCTGATATTTTCGCCTATTTATTTATCTATCCGTGTCCGTCGACAAATGCCAATT
>PIJE02006809.1:0-2500 GCA_002895965.2 Coryphaenoides rupestris | reverse complement strand
TTGGCGATGACTCAACACGAGTGTAGCCGTCGGCGACGTCACCGCCGTCGCCGTGGAGACGGGATCCACGGCGACCGAAGCTCTTGGGGCGGCCAGCATCGGCAACACACGCTCCACGCTACGCGGGAAGGCCACCCGCCGAAAAATACGGGGTGGAAAAAAGAAAAGAAAATACAAAGAAAGAAAGGAAAGATCGGCGTAGGCGGGGAAAAAACCGTGAGCCAAGCGATTAGCTTAAATCTCCGGAACGCACAAACACACACACACACACTCATTCGACAGTAGGTCAATCTCTCACCCTTAAAATACTGGAGGATATATCTCAGAGCTCCGTGTATTTACTCGGCTAGTCAAAAGGTTCCCGACTGCCGGCCCCGGGGATGAGTTGGAGCCCACGCAGCAATTTCACGCGGCTGTTCAACATCTACAATGTCACTGTGTAAATACATACAATATACGGTCACATGAACAATTAGTCAGGCACCGCAGCGGTTAATAGCCGTTTGGGGTAATTGCTGCCATCTTGGCCACGCCTGACATTATGGGGCAGGTCAATTGTCGGTCAAATGGATCGCGTTCACACACAGCGCTTGACAACATCGCTTCACACACACTCTTTCACACACACTCTTTCACACACACTCTTTCACACACCGACGCGCGGTGCCAGCGTTTGGGAGTGGTCAGCATTAGGTGACTTCTCAGGGACACCCCTTTTGACGCTTAGCTTGGGGGGGGGGGGGGGGAGCGGGGATCGAACCAGCAACCTCCCGGTCGCCAAGGCACCTCCTGAGCCACTGCCACCCCAGGTTCACGCTGTGTATTTATGGTGGAATGTGAGCGCGGGAGAGGGCGGGATATGGGATATGTTTTATAAGTCACATTTTTTACACACACACAATTTTTTGCTTTTATCATATTTTAGCTTTTGCGTACACACACTTTTAGTATGATCCTTCGCAATGTTTTATACGTGAGACCCCCTGACATGTAGAAAATGAGGACTAAGAATAGGATTTCTTCAGTTCAATAAATAATTCAAATCACATTAACAGAAAAATCAATCACAGGATAATTAATTACGTGTGATTATGAATAGCACTTGAACTGTAAAATTGCCAGACACAAACCAAACCATGGGCCCAATATTAACAGAACATAATTGGTTTGTGGTTTATTCTCAATGGCAAACTGTTCCAGTCACAGAGTTTCATCGGTACTTAGTTATTTTCAATGCATTCCGATGTGTGAAGACACCAAACATTATGCTGGTTTTTACATGGATTAAGCATTTCATATTTTTGTTCCCCTAATGTTTCATCCGACATTCAGTTTAATTAATCAAGTTAATTCTTTGAGAATGCCTCATGTGAATGAGTTGAATGCAGAACAGCTCATCAACAAGCAAGTGAATCCTATAGATTAGGAAGAATTAGTTGCTGCTTTCAACAACAGCGTCCTGAATTTTTGTTTCGTGATATTCCTTGAATTGGAGCCTTAATCACTTTTCACTGCTCACTGGTGTGTTTGTAAGTGTGTCAGTGTGTGTGTCATTAATAATAATAATGAACATTTGGGAGGTGCGACTCAGATGGAATTAGCTATAAATCATTGGCTGAGTTTTTTTTGTACGTAAGGAAATGAGTCCCACAAAGACTCTCACTGGGTTTCACACACATAAAGGGAGATAGATTGACAAACAGACAGACAGACAGACAGACAGGCAGACAGACAGACAGGCATGTACCGTATATGTGTGTGTGTTTAACTATTTATTCTCATGTGGTTCGATATTGCCTGATGCCTTATCGGTCTGGTTGTCTTCAGAAGATGGAGGGAGAGAGAAGAGAGAGTCTGTGTGACAGCGAGATAGTGTGTGTGTGTGTGTGTGTGTGTGTGTGTGTGTGTGTGTGTGTATGTGTGAGAGAGAACGAGAGAGAGAGAGAGAGGGGAGAGTGAGTGTGTGACAGCGAGATAGTGTGTGTGTCTGTGTGTGTGTGTGTGTGTGTGTGTGTGTGTGTGTGTGTGTGTGTGTGAGAGAGAACGAGAGAGAGAGTGATTTGTGTGGGAGGGAATCCATAAAGCAGATGGAAACCCTGAAAATATATTTGAATTGTGGGAATAATTGTGTTCCTAACACCCCGTGTGGAATGGCAAAAATGAACGTAATTTTTTGCCTCTTTGTTTGTTTGTTTACTGCCGCGTCACGGAAACACGGAATATATCACCTCAATCAAGGCATTGAGCGGTGAAGCCTCAGCCAACTGATTCATCAAGATCTCTCCCTCTCTCTCTCTCTCTCTCTCTCTCTCTCTCTCTCTCTCTCTCTCTCTCTCTCTCTCTCTCTCTCCCTCTCTCTCTCTCGCTGCCTTTCATGGCTCCTACGAATAAGTGTATGCTACACGACGTCACGTGAAACGACGCAAACAGCATTGTGCCGTTTACTAACCTGATCTCTGTTCTCCCTTTTTTCTGCTGGGGGGTTTTTTTGGTGGGGGTG
>PIJE02006807.1:0-14175 GCA_002895965.2 Coryphaenoides rupestris | reverse complement strand
TGTGTGGTTGTGTGATTGGAAAAAAGTTTTGTGTTGTTATTATCTGAAATGTGGACGGCGGCGCCGGTTTATATAAATTGCCACTAAAGTACCGCCGAGCCTTGCAGACGCCGCTTGCCACTTCAAAGTTTGGTGTGCTGCTGCTCCGTGCAATCTGGTGCATTTTCACATCTTACAGACTTACTGGAAAGGGTGCTATTCCAGTACGGCCACGTTGTATTTGGACTTGAAAAGTGATGGACTACGAGATCTAAGAAGATAAAAAATAATCATAACATATCACAGAGGGAGGTGTCCACTACACACCTACAAAATATGTCAAAAAAGTGTGTTAATATACAGTACATCTCAGAGTCAGCTAATACAATCAGGGAAATTAGACTCACTGCAATGGATTCATGGAATAATAATTTTCTGATGCTTAATGCACACCTTGATAACCCTTAATAACGTTGTTTTCGATTATACGTTAATTATGGATGGCTGTTGTCCATCACTTTAATGGGGAACCGTCACGCTAACAGAAGAGGGTCAGTACTCTCAGGGTACTGAGGGTAGAGTGTTCACCGCAAATGCAAATCCAGGACCAATGATGTCAATGGTCCAGTGGAGTAGGACGGTGCAGACCACAATTTCTTCAAGAAGCAGTACACTCCTATATTAGAAACTAGCAGAGTGTAGCAATTCCCCCCTTTAAACTCATGCCTTAAATCAGTGACTCTCAACTGGAGGGCTTTTTGAGCGGGTCCCCCCAGAGCATAATACGCCAAACCTTAAAGGGGAACTTCAGCTGATTTTCAATGGGCTTTGAATCATTTAACTGTGGGTAGTATATGGAAATGATCAATGAATCTTACCCACCATCTTACCCCAACGTTCACTTCATCATTTGAAGGCGTTGAGGTAAAATGTCCCATTTTCCCAGAGAGTGTCGGTCACAACTGCAGCCATTTTCCACACCATATCCCTGATGCCAATTAATAGAGATATAACGTTAAAAATCGGCAAAGGTTATCCTTTAATCATTTAAGCCCACGAATTGACTAATATTTCAATGTTAATTCATGTTTCAATGGCTTACTCTTTCATTGAATTTAGCCCCAATTGTTGTCGCTTTTTGTTCACTCGACATCGTCAACTGTGCATGGCTCCATTGTTGATTAATGCGATATTGGTAAATACATATTTTGTATTTGGGCCGTGACTAATGACACATGTGGGTCCTGAGGCGAGGCCACCGAGAACCACTGTTCTAAATGATGCATAAATAACTCATAAAGGCGTATAACCCTGTGGTGCAGTATTGACTTACTTCACTGATCGCAATATAGCTTAAAAATAGCTGTGTCTGTCGGTATCATAGATTGGCACTGCCCTTATAACTCGCTAGCCCACGCAGGCTACGGATGAAAAACCATATGCACCACACGAACAATATTAATGTACTCAACACACACACACACACCCACACACCTACCGCTGTGCTAAACCAAGTTCAGATCAGAACTGAGGACGTTTTTAAGTAGCTGCTTTCAGTTTAGCTTCGTCGCATCGTTCACGCCGTTCACACGGGACAGATATTCTTGTACGACACAGAGAACCAAACCGATCCCCAACAGCAGTGAAGAGATACAGGTACACACGAGTCGAGTACCGCGGGGAACTTATTTGGGTATAATTGCTCAGCGCAAGCCAGGGAAACAAACATGAAAGTAAAGAGAATAGAATAAACACTAACTAGCGATATGAACGTAAGTATCCGGCATAAATAAGAAGCCTAATTGATTACAGTTAAAAATAGGCATAGAACCAACCACAGAACATCATAAAATATGCTGGCATACAAAATGAAAACATAAGTCAAAGTGTTCTATTGTCAAATGTACATCATAACACAGGGCCACCCTGAACAGTGAAATTCTTGTGACATGGCACAAGAGTGACGCAAAAGAGTGGTCAGAAAAGATAAAATATAAAATAGCAAGACAGATTTTATATATATATATATATATATATACATATGTATATGTATATACACACATAAATAAACACCTGTGTGCACATACACATATATACATACACACGTACACATACATACATACATACATACATATATACATGCACACACATATATGCCTTGAGCGGCACAGTATACATAATACGCTAACACAATATACATCATATGCATAGACAGTATGCAACACTTTTTCTTGTTTGTTACACACTAAGTGTTTTACTGCCCCCCTCCCCCCTCTCTCTGTGTGTGTGTGTGTGTGTGTGTGTGTGTGTGTGTGTGTGTGTCTCTGATCTCTCTGCCTTTTTTACCCCAGGGGGCATGAACACGGTCGGATCAAATCTGCCCAATTATAAACCTCATCTTCTCACACACACACACACACACACACACACACACACACACTCCCGCACTCTCTCTCTCTCTCTCTCTCTCTCTCTGTCACACGTTAAACAGCCAATTATACACGCTCTTCCCCTCTCTCTCTGTCACCCACACACACACACACACACACACTCCCGCACTCTCTCTCTCTCTCTCTCTCTCTCTGTCACACGTTAAACAGCCAATTATACACGCTCTCTCCCCTCCCCTCTCCTCTCACCCTAACCCCCACCCGCCTGACAACCCCCTCCACCTTATCTGGGTTTCAAGAAGACCCCCAGAATAAAAATATAAGGAGAGGAGGAGGAGGAGGACGAGGAGGAGGAGGAGGAGGAGGGGGGAGAGGAGCACATGATGAGTAGAGAAGAGGAGAACGAAGGGATTGGGAGTATGGTAGGTGATGGCGGTTAAGGAGGTGACATAACCCGGCAAAAAAAAACAAAAAAAAGAGTAAACAAACAGAGGTGAGAAGGGGAGATGAGGGGAGCGGAAAGAAAATAAGTGGAGTGGAGGAAAGAAAGAGGAGGAGAGGAGACGAGAGAGGGAGGTGAGGGAGGAGAGGAGAGAGGGAGAGAGGAGGAGGGGACAGGAGAGGAGAGGGAGGGAGGAGGGAGGAGAGGAGAGGGAGAGGAGAGAGTAGGAGGGAGAGAGGAGAGGAGAGGAGGGAGAGAGGAGAGGAGAAGAGAGAGGAGGAGGAGGAGAGGAGAGAGGGAGGAGAGGAGAGGAGAGGAGAGAGAGAGAGGAGAGGAGAGAGGAGGAGAGGAGACGGGAGGGGAGGTGAGGAGAGAGGAGAGGAGGGGAGAGTAGAGGAGAGGAGAGAGAGGAGGAGAGAAGAGAGGAGGGAGGGAGGGAGAGAGGGAGGGAGAGGAGAGGAGGAAGGAGAGGGGAGAGGGAGGGAGGAGGAGAGAGGAGAGAGGAGGGAGGGGAGGAGAGGAGGGAGAGGAGAGGAGAGAGGAAGAGGGGAGAGAGGGAGAGGAGAGGAGAGGAGAGGAGAGGAGAGGAGAGGATGAGAGGAGGAGAGAGAGGAGCGAGACAGAGTCCAGAAAATAAAAACAGAGACACAGAGAGAGATATGGTGTCAACGAGAGGGAGGGAGAGGGAGAGAGAGAGAGAGAGAGAGAGAGAGAGAGAGAGAGAGAGAGAGCAAGAGAGATGGGGTGTGAGAGAGAGAGAGAGGGAGCAGGGGCGAGAGATAGCAGCATTAATTGCCGGGCCCAGCGTTAATGCTGGGTTGACAGTTTCCCTCGGTGAGTAGAAAGCTGATTGGACGATAATGATGCTGACTACTAAAGCGCTGCACTGCTGACCCAATGTAATTATGCGGAGCTTGTGTGTGTGTGTGTGTGCATGTGTGTGTGTGTATGTGTGTGTTGGATAGACAGCAGGAAACACTGGAAACGGTAGAGAATGATAAAACAGAAGAGTAATACAACATATAAACAAATACACACACACACGCATGCATGCATGTTTATACACTACACATACTATAACACAGACACAGACACACACACACACACACACACACAATAATGAGCTATATTGTTGTTCTTATTACAATGTTGTATGCCACTGATTTGGCAATATTTATGCATGAACAGTCATGCCAATAAAGCCTGTTAGATTACACAGAAGAACAGATTAAAAATGTGTGTGTGTGTGTGTGTGTGTGAGTGTGGTGTGTACGTGTGTGTCTGTGTGTGTGTGTCTGTGTGTGTACGTGTGTGTGAATGTGTTTGAGCATGTGTGGTGTGTGTGTGTGTGCGAATGCGCGCGTGTGTGTGTGTCTATGTATGTGAGTACATGTGTGTGTACGCACCCGCGCGCGCGTGTGTGTGTGCGCGTGCACGCCAGGTTACCTGATCCAACACACATAAAAGTGCTTTAATTAGCTTCCTGCGTGCGTCTTAACCAACAAGCGGCTGCATGTGTAACAGCGGTGGTTTTGTCCCAAGGCGCACACACCTATGTGCACACTCCAAACGAGAAAAAAAAAGTCCATAGCTCACAAATGTCTCTTTTAATGTTTTCTGTGCTCCTTCATGCTTCTCTCTTCTTACTTTGCGTGCCATCTCTGCGGCATTGCAGCGGAAACGCACAATACAAACACTTAGCTTCCTTTCCTGCTGCAAAGTTTAAAAGGGGCTTAATTGCTGCCGTTCCCCATAGCTATACACTTAACTCATTTACGCCTTTTATGCCGGATTAGAGCCTACGTGTGGCTTCCTTCTTATTATATTCATACTACGACTACTACTACGATTAATAATAATAAACGTGATTCATAAAGCATGTTCCAAGCACATGCACAAAGCGCCCCACATATAGAATACAATACGAAGCATATTGCCTTCCAGTAGAACAGAGGCAGAGACATGTGATTGGTGGAGGAGTCTGGGGGGTGTGGGTGTGTGTGTGTGTGTGTGTGTGTGTGTGTGTGTGTGTGTGTGTGTGTACCACATTGAGAGGTAGAGAGACAGAGAGAGAGCACGAGAGAGAAAGAGACAGAGAGGGAGAGAGAGACAGAGTGAGACAGAGAGAGGTAGAGAGACAGAGAGAGAAGAGAGAAGAGAGAGAGAGAGGTAGAGAGAGAGAGAGAGACAGAGAGAGAGGTAGAGAGAGAGAGAGAGAGAGAGAGAGACGAGGAGAGGAGAGAGAGAGAGAGGGAGGCTAGGAGGCGGACAGTAAGAGAGAGAGAGACATGCGATGCATAGAGCGAGAAAGAGATATCTCCATCATTGCTCTAGCCGTACAGATTCACAATGGCTTTTTATAAAAACACACAAGAATATCCACAAACTCTAGTCTAGTCTGGCAACAAATACCATCGACAAAGACCATTGCACATCACATCACAAATGACAATTTTTATATTTCTATTGCCCTGTTGTTGACATACCTACTTGATTAAAATATTCCCCAAAAAACCTGCTCCTTTTGCTGTAAAGACTGCAAATAGTGTGGATATTTGATTCTTTGGTTATTTGTATTTGTTCTGTTGCACATTCCGCTGAGCATCGCCACTTTTTCATTTCGCCGGCCATGTTGAAGACATCACATGACATCACATGACCCGAGTGGGCGAACGATGGAGTGGCCGACGGTGGATGAGCACAGCTTACCGTAATAAGCTGCAACACAGACGGCAGGATCTCACTCTGTTTGATTAACCTGGGAGAGAGAGAGAGAGAGGCAGAGAGAGAGAGAGAGAGAGAGAGACAGAGAGAGAGAGAGAGAGAGAGAGAGAGAGAGAGAGAGAGAGAGAGAGAGAGAGAGAGAGAGAGAGAGAGAGAGAGAGAGAGAGAGAGAGAGAGAGAGAAGAGAGAGAGAGAGAGAGAGAGAGAGAGAGAGAGAGAGAGAGAGAGAGAGAGAGAGATGCAGAGAGAGAGAGAGAGAGAGAGAGAGAGGGCAGAGAGAGAGAGAGACAGAGAGAGAAAGACAAGGTATAATTGAGAGCGTGGCCACCACTACAATCAGGACCACCTGTTTTAAGTGAAATTCCGAAGCCTTCTGTCTTTTGAAACGAGTCAGGGGGGAGGGGCGGGGGCGGGGGCACCGCACACACCACACACACACACACAAACACACGCACGCACACACACACACACACACACACACACACACACACACACACACACACACACACACACACACACACACACAGCCTTCAATGACGAAGGCAAACCTAGAAAAGAGAGAGGGATGTGTGTGTGTATTAAACATGGCATCCTGTCAACTTAAACTAAAGACTCACTGGCTCACAGCTAATTGCTGCAGAATATGTGTGTGTGCGTGTGTGTGTGTGTGTGTGTGTGTGTGTGTGTGTGTGTGAGAGAGAAAGTGCCTATTTGTGTTTGTTGTCTGTGTGTTTGTGTTGTCTTGTGTTGTCTTGTGTTGTGTTGTGTTGTGTTGTCTTGTGTTGTGTTGTCTTGTCTTGTGTTGTCTTGTGTTGTGTTGTGTTGTCTTGTGTTGTGTTGTCTTGTGTTGTGTTGTCTTGTCTTGTCTTGTGTTGTGTTGTATGTGAGTGTGTGTGTGTGTGTGTGTGTGTGTGTGATGGATGGTCTCGGGTGCAGGAAGTGACATCATGAGTGAAGGGAAGGGGCCTGCCAGGCCGACAGTGTGTGATAAAGCAGCCCACCTCCAAGACACACAGCCATACATCAACGCATCGCTGCTCCGCAGACAGACCCGGCCAGCGCCATCTGCACACACACACGCACTTGTATACACACACACACTCACTTGCATACAAACACACACACAGACACGCACATGCATGCATACACAGACACACAAGTGCGCGCATACACATACACACACACACACACACACACACACACACACACCCTCAAACAGATGCGCAAACACACACACACACTCTCTCAAACACGCCCGCCCCCGCCCGCCCAAACACACACACACATTCACTCTCAAACACACACACACACACACACACACACTCTCTCTCAAACACGCACGCACACACACACGCACTCACACACACACACACACACACACACACACACACACACACACACACACACACACACACACACACTCTCCCAAACACGCACCACCCCAAACACACACACACACACACACACACACACACACACACACACCTCACACACACACACACACACACACTCTCAAACACACACACACACACACACACACACACACACACACACACACACACACACACACACACACACACACACACACACACAACACACACACACACACAGACACCTACACACACACACACACACACACACACACACACACACACACACACACACACACAGACACTCTCCACACACAGTCTCTCAAACACACACACACACAGACTCTCCAAACACCACACACAACACACACACCACACACACACACACCTCAAACAGACACACACACACACACACACACACAAACACACACTCTCTCAAACACACACACACACACACACACACACACACCCACAGTGACAGCAGCAGCTTAGAGAGAAAAATGAGGAGTCTCTGCATCGGTGAGCCGTTCATCATCAGGCTAGTGAAGTGAGCAGACCATCTGCAAGCAGCTCACAGCAGCGCTGGGGAATCGAACCTTCGGCTTTCTAACCCACATCACCGACGTGTTCGGCTCCTCCGCGCAAACCGATAGACCCTTTATGTGGACGACGTGAGCCATACGGCCGCAATGTAATGCACCTGAGACACTCACACCTTGCTTTGGAGTCACTGACTTTACCTCAGCATCCGTTAAAAAGTGTAAAAGAGAGGGATGAGATGGGAAGAAGGAGAGAATGACAGGTAAAAACAAAAAGATAGAAGGACACACTTCAGGTGTTAATAAAGTTTTGTTGTGTGTTGCAGGACAATAACTGCTTTATCGACCAGCGGCGTTGATACGTTTGAGAATCGTGATAGTGCTCTGACTCTCTCAAATCAAATCTGATATTGATATTTCACGCATCGACAGTTCGTAAAGTTGGATTCTGTTGTTGTGTGTAAAGTTCCGCCCACAGTCTGTTCGGTTTTTATTGCGGTATTGTATTTCAATGCATGAATATTAATAATCAAAACACCCACTATATATATCGCTGTTGTTTTGCAGCGCATGTGAGTGATGAAGTCTATTGAAACGTGGCCCTGGCTGTCGACTGATGGATCCTCACACCAACACACGACCCCAGCTAACATGTTAGGTTATGAGAGGACGATTTAAAGGACTATGTTCATTTAAGACGCTTGGAAGCGTGCAGGCCGCAACCAAACTAACAGACTTTTGGCGGAAATCCAGGGAAAAATCCTGGTTTTTGCTGCACGTACCTTACCTATACCTACCTACCGTCTGGGTTCCGTCAGTTGTCCGCTCTGGGGTTCCTGGAGCCAGGCGATGGACGGCTGGTGTTTCTGGGCATCACATCTGAACGACGTCCACACAGCATGCAGGCCCCTCTCCCACCCGCCGACGCTGGGGGGGGAGAAAGTGTCAATCAATGAGAAAGCCCTCCGGCATAAATTACACCGCGAGGAAACGTCGCCCTTCCATATTTACCGTGCAGCATAGATAATAGGTAGCACCGAGGCAGCCCCTCGCATTTACATAATCGCAATCAATACGACACTTCTGACAGCAACACTCAACATTCATTAGTCCCGCAGACGGACAGAGACAGACGTTGCCTCAATTTTAATCCGGTCACAGTGGGGAAGGAAACATCGATCAATAGGTAGGGAATGTGCTTCTCTTTTGTCCTTAAAGGGGCACCCTCAGGTGCATCGTGCCCCCTGATGTCCATCTGCGCCGTCCATCTGTGTCAGATTGCAAATGGACGTTGTCATTGTCTTGGTGGGAATGTGGCCGATAAAGGAACGTGTTAAATGATGAGAGATGTGCACGCTGATTCCATATATCTTGAAACGTAATCGCTTGTATGCGGGATGTTTTTTTTTACGAACGCAGATCTTGTCGTTGAAATAAGATAACACTTTATTAATCCCTCCGGGGAAATTCAGGTGCTGGAGCGGCAGCAGCGTAGGAGAGCGCAAATCAAACACCAGAAGATATGTATACAAATAGAAACGGCAGTCACTGCAATATATACACCTGATATACACAATACATCTAGTAGAATTAACGACAATGAAGGTAATAACAATTCAAAATATGCTCTTCAGAATGAGCCGCATTAGTATGGCGCTACGGCTTGGATAATGTTACACGTTACCTACGAGAACCAGAAACACGTGTGCACACTAAAACAATCTACAATCTACCTACAACCCTCAAAGAAATGTCTCAGGCAACATTTGTTCAACAGAATATACTATTCAGCTATTTATAAATGTGTTATTTACCTTTAACTCTTAAAACATTGTCAACGGCTGAACTGATTTTCAACTGCAGCAGATGGGGGGTATGGGTGCGTTTGCCATTATCAATAATTCCATCCATTGACTCCTCATAATTTCTCCGGTCGACTCCGGAGAAATGAGTGCGTCCTTTGGTGTCCCGACAGCTCAGCTCCGGATAGTTTGTGACTGCAGTCACCTCTGGTATGACTCTTCTAATGGCGACCGTGATTGTGAACATTCAAATACGTAAGAAGAAGAGACCTTGAAAACATGAGCCAGGGCTTTTTATTTTGGATTTAGCGAAGGCAAACGCGTGACCGCAAGGTGTCTTTTTTTTACTTCGGTCCCTTTGACGTTTTTTTTTACACCGCCGCGCTGGCTTTTGGTTATAAGATGCGGACACACATGTCGTGGAATAAGTTAAGCCCAGCGGTTGGTTCGGGAGGTGGCGGGGTTTCCATGCCAACGTAGCCTTGCGAATGATCACGTTAGCGATATATGTGGCCTGGAATGCATTCAGGGACGACGGATATGCATTCAAGTTAACAATGTGCTCATACAGACGCCGCCCCCCCACCCCCCCCCCCCCACACTCGTCCATCCACCACCCCCCCCCCCCTTTATATTCTCTTTTCCTGATCTTAAAGCTAATTTAGTCTTTCCATAATATATCACCGCCAAAGTACTCAACCCCACCGCAACCTACACTTAACTTTACAGTCATACTTCGGGGCGAAAACTTTGGACAATGAATCTTGCGGGGATTACATTTCCGTCGCCCCTGACCAAAAAGAAAAAAAAGCAGCTTCTGATTTGACTCCCTGGATGGCCCCTGTCCCCGCCCCGCTCCTTATGAATAGCTTGAATCACAATGAGGTGAGCTGCACCGTGACCGGGGTCCTGTTGTGCAACGGGCCCCCCCTCTCCTGGAAGAGGACGCCGGAACAATGCGGCGCAACTTTGACCGGCGAATTATTCTCAGCACTCTCAGGCGGTTTGCCGAGTTGCGTTCGACGGCGCGAGCGGGACATTGTGAGAATTCAGATATTGACTCGACTCCTTATTGATCCGTGGAGTTGCTCTCTTTTCTCCATTGCTCTCTCAAGACTGCCATTAGTTCTGTGCATTTTTCTGTTCTTTTTCTTTTTCACCCCCCGCATTGCAGCTGGTCTAAAATCCTGAGACGCAAAACGATCATGACTTGAAAATTAAAGTTTTTACATTCCAACATAAAGCGTGACAAGTTTAAAATGTTTCTTTATTGTAAATTGTACATTTAAAGCCCTATTATACCAACAGGTGTGAGTGTGATTAGCCGTTTCAGAATTTGTCACGTGACTAAAATTGTCATTGTGGGCGAAGTGACGTCACAAGTGAGATCACTTCATTGGTTGGTACAGTCCACTGGGTAGGCTGATAGTCTGCCCTAGTCATCATCATCATGCATCTAGGTGTCCACTCCCACTTGTGATGTCACTTCGTCACAATGACACACTTTAGTCACATGACAATTTTGAAACGTCTCGCAATGGCTAATCACACTCACTCCCGGTGGTATAATTGGGCCCCTCTAAGTGTAAATACAGAAATAAGGAATTCCTGAGGCCGCATTAGGACGATCAGAAACCAAAAACCCTTCTTGTAACACAGATTTTTCCCACGGGGGGCGAGGGTGGGGGTGGAGCGACGCTCAAATAAATCATAGGGAAGGATTCTGCTGACCAAAGCAACGGGGCAGCTCTGTGACTGGCTTTAACGCGCTTTCGCTTTTGGATGGCAATGAAAGTCCCGGGTACCAAAGGGGTATTAGTCCGTCTGCCATGGCCAGGGAAGAAGAGGCTGACGATGAGGAAGGGAGTAGATACAGTCAGGAAGGCCGCTGGGGTGCTGTTTGGGTCCGGTGCATTGTGGGGGGGGGAATTAAGACGGCGGTCAGCAATTACAGAGGAATAACGCAGAAAAACTGCCGTGCTCTTTAAGTACCGTAAGGATGCTGTGTGCTGAGAACACGCATACGTTCACACTTACATGGACACACACGCACACACGAAGGCACGCGCGCACACGCACACACACACACACGCACACACACACACACACACAGACACAACGAGAGGGGGGGGGAGGGGGGGGGGGGGGGGGGGGGGGGGGGGGGGGGGGGGGGGGGGGGGGGGGGGGGGGGGGGGGGGGGGGGGGGAGGGGGGGGGGGGGGGTGGGGGGGGGGGGGGGGGGGGGCACTGATTGCCATGTCTTTTCTCCATTTCCATCTCAACATCTCTATCAGTGTTGGTGCGCTCTCTCACTTTTTTTGTACACACATGCTCACACACCCCCCACATGCCCACAACCCCCCCCCACACACACACACACACACACTCACACACACACACACACACACACACACACACACATTAGCACATTAGGTAAACACCAGCGTTCTAAATAAAGATCTGTGGAGAGAGATAACCGTTGAGATGCACGGTCCCGCTCCAGCGCCGCTCTCTCTCTCTCTCTCTCTCTCTCTCTCTCTCTCTCTCTCCCTCCCCGAGATTCTCTCTCTTATTTTTAGGTATGTAAATGTTTGCGAGGCGCGCGATTAAGCAAACACATTTGAGGACTATTGAGGAGGCCATTTTTGGTGATTGTGGTTTGTGGATTGTGGGTTTTTTTTTATTCTCTCTCTTGTGACTGTCATGGCGTCTTTGAAGGACCACATTTTGACGCGCGACAGTGCAGTGTTCACTAAGGACTAGACAGAGACAGCATAAGCTGTCATCTTAATGTGATAAGATTGTGTAAGATTGTGATAAGATCAACAGACCCTTTTTTTACACAGAGATCCCGGAATATTGTCAAAGAAGAAGATCCGCCAATTTGCTTTTTACACAAAACCCCCCAAAAAATCTGACAAAATGCCAAGATTGCCAGATTCAAGATTCAATATGTTTTTATTGCCATATGTAACAAGTACGGTGGAATGCTTACTCCCCATTCACTCCTGCAGTATTCTTCTAAACATAAATTCTAAAACAACGCTAAACAATTTAGTAATAGTACCTAATAAATACAGTAAAAAGTATTTTTATAAACAGTATTCTTATAAGCATAAATTCTGAAACAACTCTGAACAATTAGTAATATGGTGCCTAATAAGTACGGTAAAAAGTAACAAGTAAAGTAGCGATACTGTTGGTGCAAAAAAAAAATAGTAATTGGTAACTTGTAGATAGTAGCAGCCGGAACAGTGTGTGCTTTTACATAGCGTATACCGGCGTTCCGCACACACACACACACACACACACACACACACACACACACGCACGCAATGTAAAAGTCTTGAAAATCGCGACATAATAAATGCAATCAATTGTTCTTTTTTTTTGCTCGCCGTGCACATACAGTCGTCGTATATATTTTATTGTATTCATCGTATATATACAGCACGGTGATGCGGTACGTTACAATGGACAGATTGGAGCCAGGAACGTGTTTGTGTAGCGGTTTCCCTTTTTTTCTCTCTTCTTTTGTAACTCGGAATTGGAAAACAATGTTTGGCGGTGCAGATTTTTTTTTTACGGCCATTTCTTGTAATTTCCCATCGAGCACTATTTCTAAAAAACTCTTCTTACCGACTCCTATCCATATACCTATGTTTCTTGTGTCTAATTTCCTCACTAGCTCAGAAGTGTACTAGCCTACTCTCGACGTATGTGTACGTATGTGTGTTTTTTATGTTGAGATGTGGCGACGTGGAGGTTGTGTGTGTGTGTTGTGTAACGACGAGCGTGATCTATAGTATTGATAATCTCTCTTGCGTGTGTGCTGTTGTTTGGTTAATATAGGCATGTACACACAAGTCCAGATGAACTAACAGTAAGCTGCGAGCATTGTTGTAGCAGCGCTGGGGTGACTGTTATAGTGTACAGTATGGCGCGTGAGCCGCTGCTGCTGCTGCTAAGTGCACGTGGCGCCTGGCCGGTCATTACTCTCCCGCTGGAAGACGGGGAAAAAAAAACCATGACACTGCACTTTGGGGAGTGTTGTGTATTAATGCCTTGGCTGGGAGTTCACAGAGCTCCCACCACAGCCCAGCCTGCTGCTCTATAATTCAGCTCCCCTTCAGTGGTGAGGGGGGGGAGAGGGGGAGAAGGAGAGAGAGAGAAAGAGGAGAGAAGAGAGAGGAGAGAAGAGAGAAGAGGAAGAGAGAGGAAGAAGAGAGAAGAAAGAGAGAGAGAGAGAGAGAAGGAAGAGGAGAGAGAGGAGAAGAGAAGGAGAGAAAGAGAGAAGGAGAAGGAGAGAAGGAGAGGAGAGAAGGGAGAAGGAGAGGAGAAGAGAGAAGAGAGAGGGAAGAGAGAGAAGAGAGAGAGAAGGAGAGAGACAGAGAGAGAGGTACAGAGAGAGAGAGAGAGAGAGAGGAGAGAGGGGAGAGAGGGAGAGGAGAGGAGAGAGAGAGAGAGGGAGAGAGAAGAGAGAGGGGTGAGAGAGAGAAGAGGAAGAGGAGAGAGAGAGAGAGAGAGAGAGAGAGGAGAGAGAGAGAGGGAGAGAGAGAGGGAGAGAGAGAGAGGGAGAGAGAGAGAGAGAGAGAGAGAAGAGAGAGAGAGGGGGGAGAGAGGAAGGAGAGAGAGGGGAGAGAGAGAAATAGAGAGAGAAGAGAGGAGAGAGAGAGAGAGACAGAGACAGATAGGAGAGACAGAGAGAGAGAGAGGAGAGGAGAAGACAGAGAGACAGAGAGAGGGAGAGAGAGAGAGAGAGAGGAGAGAGACAGAGTAGAGAGAGACAGAGAGAGGAGAGAAGACAGAGAGAGGGAGAGAGGGAACTTGAGGGAGAGAGAGGGATGTAAACAGCTGAGGTGTGAAATGTAAAAATGGTTTTATGTAGAGAAGTAGACATCGGATGTAACGTGTAAACTTCCAGTGGAGC
>PIJE02006806.1:0-14176 GCA_002895965.2 Coryphaenoides rupestris | reverse complement strand
ATCTGTGGAACTCAATTGCTGCCCGTCGAAGGTCAGACATTCACTGCGAAACACAAACTTGAATAGCTCCAAGTGAAAACCTTTCATATCCACTGCTCTAACACATCTAAACTTTCTTTTTTGACGTTCATTTTCCCGCATGTCACACTGTACTTTCTTCTTTCCTCCCCCTGCGGAATCGGACATCGGCCGCCAAATATCCTTTTTGTCCGGCCGCCAAATATCCTCCTAAAAAGAACATCCTCCTCTGCAGTTACAACCCTGTGGAGATGTGTGTGTGTGTGTGTGTGTGTGTGTGTGTGTGTGTGTGTGTGTGTGGGAGGCAACAGCATTCAGCTGTTCTCTCACATCCGATCCCTCATTCGCCCGGCGTCCGTCGTACTGTCCTTCCCAGAGCATTATGGGTATCGGTCCGGTTTGTTTTGCAAAACATCCAATCAGAGGTCATCGTGTTGCATGCTGCTCGGTCATGATTATGGGGTGAGCGATAGGGTCTTAAAGTTCAACTGATTCCCAGTGCTAATTTTGGAACAATCTCACAATTCATATTTCCAGTAAAGCGTGCTTTCCTGTCCTGTCCCGGCTTATTCCCATCCGAACGCAGACTATATTTAGTATTTAGCAGTATATACATTTACATTGTTTTGAGACAGCAACACCATGATTAAATATCAACCGCATGTGTTTTCAATTCACCGCATCGCGTCATATGTCACCTGTACGTACCCGAGTACAATGCGAATGGAAAGTCATATCATCTATCTTCATCTCCGGCTTTACCCATTTCCCACATTCCTCTGTCATCCAAATTGAAAAAATGGTAACGCGCACCACCACCAGTGTCACCATATACATACAGTATACTGTATATATATATACATTATATGTATATATATATATATATATATATATATATACATATATGAAAAAGTAAAGATGTGCGCCGAAGTTTCTCCAGATGTCACGGTCAACGATGATCCCGTGGGATCAACGAAAAGGAAAAGCAACCACAAGACTTACATCACTGCTGGATCCTCTTGCTGTGCTACTAAAATGGAGGAGGGAGGAGGGAAGGAGGGAGGTAGGGAAGACACAAGTTAATTCTGTCTTTGGAGGAGGAGTACAGATGTGGTAAATTGATAACGTAAGACGGAGGCGGCGGGTAGTGGGGGAGGAAGAGGGGGCGGCGGAGGAGGAAGGGGGAGGAGGAGGGGGTACTTGGAATGGGGGAGTAGGAAAGGCCACCCACTCAGAGTAGCTGCCTTTCTCCGGGCATTTGGTGGGAGACACGTGTGCCACTGTGTGTGTGCATGTGCGCGTGCATGTGTGTGTCTGTGTTTTAACCAGTGTGTGTGTGTGTGTGTGTGTGCATGTGTGTGTGTGTGTGTGTGTGTGTGCGCACGTGCATGTGTGTGTGTCTGTGTTTAGAGCACGCATTAGCGTCTCAGAGGGAGGCTTGCACATAGCTACACTAGGGGGGCGGGAGCACAAGGACAAGTGGCAGCTGCAGTTATTTTAGTGAGCTCTTTGTTGTTGCCCCGCTGGGCTCTTAAAAGGGGGTCACACACATAGACACACACGCGCACACACACACATATGAAGCCACCGCCACCAGAAGGCACCCTGCAGGGGAGCACGCTCAGAAGAGCCTGGGGACCAGGGGACTCAGTCTGGTCCCAGCTCTCCATTATACTCACTTAATTACCCCAGAGTACAATGCGCGGGCAGAGAGCAGAATGTCAGGGTGGGTTGAACAACACACCGCGTCTTGAGTTAATCTTTGTCAGGGCGACTTGGGCTTGGCCATAGGTTACAGAGTTTGTTCCTCCATTGGCAAACATTTAATCGCCCGGGTCCCCTATGCGCAGCGCAAACTCAAACTCGAACTCACCGAAGGTCGCCGCACTGTACAGCCGTGTCCCCGCTCGTGAATGAACACTCTGCTCTGAGTCACCAACGAGAGACCGACTCCTCCTCGCTCGCACGTTGCCATGTTGTGTTGTTGCCAAAAAAACTAATCGTTACCGTTGCCATGGAGAAAAGTATTTTCCCTAACCCGCCCCCCTCCCACCGAAAGGAAATATCTGATCAGTGTGCAGTAGAGTGTGCAGTGTGTTGTTGTTCTTAATGTGTGTGTTTTGGATTTGTTTTTATCTAGCAGGTGAATCATGGACAGGATGGGCAAATATAGACTTAAATATAGACGATAATACATATAAGGGTGTGCGAGTCATTATTGGATTGTGTTTATTTGGACAGTGCCACATGGTTCTTCACTAGCTTCCGGGTTAAACTCTAGGGAGTCGTCATTATGATATTAACAAGCCACTGAAAGTCCGGCTTTTAGTTGCACAGTTTTAACTCTGTTCAGTGTTCACCCATCGCCTCCGTCAAGCCCTGACATCACTGAATGTGGTTTGTTTTTGACATCATACACATCAATACCACTTTGTTTTCTGGCCGACAGTATCATTCTTCTGCTTCTCTCACTGTCAAGAATCTGTGCATTTCTTTTTGCCATAAAGAGGACACTTTGTTGCAGCGAATGAGTATGGTCTGTTCCCCAGGATGAAAGAGATCAGAGCTATAAGCTGTTACCCCCTTGACTTGAATCTCTCTCTCTCTCAGTCTCTCTCTCTCTCTCTCTGTCTCACATAGATCACATCATATCTGAAGCCTTTGAACTAGCGGATGCTTCATTAGCGCTAATTAGGTCGGTTGGCCATTCATGGGGAACCTCGCACAGTGTGGGCGCGGGGGCAAGATGTTTTCTGTCTCAGTGGGTTGTTTTTGATGGTTTACATCCTGAGCAATTGTCGGCTTTCTTTTTTGTCGAGAAGGCTGGAATATATATTGTTTATTATGTCAGAGACACAACCTACTTTTGACTAATGGTACTTTTTGAGCAAAATGCAACAAAACAAATCTCAAAGATCAATTTCACGTACAAATTAGCTTCAGAAACTCCTTTTTCTCAGAGTCGTCCCTTCACTCTGTAGCCTCGGTGTGTATCTGTGGTTGTGTGTGTGTTGTGTGTACATCTGGGCAACAGCTGGATCCCGCACATTTACAGTACGTGATTGTAGTCAGTGAATCTGCTCCTCCAGCCTCACCGCTGTCAGTCCGAGCTTTCGGACTGGATTTAACCAAGAATCCGGACCGGAGCGCTTCGTGAACATCCATACTACTGTCAACAACACAGGATCTGTTTTCATGGGAATGGCATCTTTATATTACATGCATGCCATGCTAAATGCAATTGGCTGTCCTTCAGAGTTGGCAGGCAGGCCGTTATACAGTTCCCTCTCTCTCTTTCCGCAACCTTTTGTGTTCTTGCCTTCTCGCGTTCAGGATTAGCGAAGTTAACTTCTTCTCGTGTGACTTTCAGATGCGTGCCAATTTATGGCGTGAGTGCGGCCGACGTAACGGAAGAAGAGCACATTGAGTCATCATTCGGGAGAATAGGGTTGCTTTGTCCCCTTTGCCCTCTGGTGTGGAAGGATGTAATGACGAGGAGGAGGACAGAGGATGAGGCAGGGCAAAAAACAAAACCTTCAATAACAGGAAGGACGCTGCCCCTCCCTGGGATACAGCGGGAGACCCGGGAGTGGGACATTATAGTCAGGACAGGACGGGCGGTTTGAGGACGTAGAGGAGTGTGTGTGTCGGTGTGAGTGGGGCCGTGTGGAAGTGTGTCTGGTCTGTCGGATATTCCCTCGGCATCTCTCTGCATGGTAGACCTCTCTCGAAAACGGAGACATCCTCCCCCATCCTACCCTGCACACGGTTGTTAAAGCTGTATCCGGCGATTGGTGGCCGATATTAAGCAGACCTGTCTAAAGTTACCATATTAACATTGCCAGGATGAGGAACATGCTAGGAAACGGCACTTTATTAAAACCCGCTGAGCTATAGAAAGTCGGACATCAGTCTCGTACACTCGAGGTATTTAATTATGCACCACGCCGGCCAGGGAGCATCTCCATTCCGTGCACCTGTTTCCGTTGAATGAATCTCTTCTTTTGAAAAAAAAAACGTCAATTAATTTGTCCTCCTTTCTCTCTCTCTGTTTTTTTTCCGCAACCCTAACCTCTCCGCACCTGCGCGACTAAATCGGCCCTCATCTCACTTTTCACGCTCGGACCCCGACCTTTGACCCCCCCCTCCTCCACACCCCACCCCACCACCCCTGCCCCGTCCATCTATTCCCCCCTTTCGACCTCAATGCCACCCCCTTGCCTTTGCCCCGATCCCCTCCCACCACCCCCGACCCCTTCCCTTCCCCACACTGCTTGCCGTAGACGACAGGTGGGAGTCTCCAGAGCTGGGGTCGATACAGGGCCCAGTCGAGCCAGACTACAGTAAGTCCTCCTCGCTCTCTCTGTGTTGTTCCTGCCTCTGCTGTGTCTGCTGTGTCTGATGCTGCTGTTGCTGCTGCTGTGGCTTCTCCTCGTCTTCTGCCACTTTTGCTCCAACAGATCGAACACACGGGTCACCTGTTGCGCTCGGCTATGCGCTCATTTCCACAACACGCGCTCGCTCTTTTGCGTTGCATTCCGGAGGGGGTTTAGGATCGGCCAGCGGGGCTGTGTGAGGCAAGCTGGTGTGTTGTGGTTTTTCTTTCGCCTCATGCCTCACCCCCCACTCCCTACTCCTTTATTTTCTCCCCCCTTCCTCCCGAAAAGTCTCACCATTTCTTCCAGGGCTTTCCGATGCCAGTGGAAAATGATGGGCTTGTTCCAATGTCTAAATGCGCTTCACCCAACGTCACTGACAACAGCACTGAGCAAGAAAAAGGCAGGAATGCATAGAATAATGCATATTTCATCAAATGTACATACATTTATGAAACTCTACCTATTTTCTGGTGAGGTGAGAACGTTGCCGAATCATTGCCGGGGTGTTTATGTGGTCACAAAGCCAAAGTGGTGCCTGTAGTTTTTATTGTTTACACTGGTGTGCTGTGGGAAGTTTCACAAAAAAGCCAAGCTTAGATTTGAGGCCAAGAAAGATCCCCCCTGTCTCCCAGGAGAAAATAATGGTAACCCTCAGGGTGTACTGTTTGGCAGAACACCAGACAAAAGCCCCCAGTTTATGGTCCCAGCGTTCTGTGTGTGAAAGAGTCAGCGAGGGGAAGGCAGAACAAGGGGTCAAGTGAAAAAGGGAAGATCCCCTTTTGGGTTGTGGTTCTTGCCTTGTTCTTGTGGCTTCTGACTTTCCATCTCCCTTCTCAGTGGGCCTTGGTGCTGGGTGGGTACCCGTGGGCGCCCGGCGGAGGGGTTAAAGGTCAAACCAAATGCGGCAGGGCTTTAAAGGCCACACTGGGCCTTCTGCTCAATCAGCTCTTTGTCTCGTTTCATAGGCAGGCACTTATGTGTTCAGAGGGGCCCGCTACACAATGCCACCACAGTTTGTCCGCAGCACTTTAATAACTAAACACATTTTCGAATTAAAAGTTTGGAATGCTATTTTTCCAGGTTCTCCCTTTAACCCCCCCCCCTTCCCATTACTCCCATCATGTGTGCTCCAGAGTTGCTTGAGAAGGGAACTCCGGCCTATCCGGGGGAAAAAGTAAGAGATGTGCGAGCCAACGGGCCTGCGCAAAAATGGGAAGGGGCGTCGTTAGCAGTCGGTTAACACCACGGGCCCCAATCAAAGGATCCCAGCGGGCCAGATAGAGAGCGCTCGGGCTCCGCTTCGGCCACTCAACGACAGCAAGTACCCAATCAAGTGATTAGATTAGCTGCGGGTCAAATGAGGTGCTTTGATGAGACGCTTTTGATGTTTGCCTGATTCTGGCTGCCATATTCAGTATTCTTCAGTTAGCGGGCTGACAGCACCTGCCTGCGCAGCAAGCTAGCAGGCCGCTGGCCCAGGCTCTGTGGATGCCTGCAGCCCTGCTGGTCCTGGGACAAGTCCTGTGTGTTTTCATAGCAATGCTTCCAGTGTTGTGCTCAAAGGCAACGAAGGCCTTCCTCAACGGGGGATGCAGGGTCCTGTCAGAGTTTACCACCAGGGGTGACTTCTGGTGCCAAATGCTGCTTGCTCGTAATCAAAGGGAATTTAGCCATGTTTTGAGAAGCCAGACGTTGACCACCAAGCACAGGCAGTTCCCACCGGCCTTTCATTCAGCGAAGCTCACTGCCTGTGTGGAGAGACACAAAGGATTTAGGTTTTAATTAAGCAGCACTGTGTAAGTATGACAGAATTATGTTGCTATTGGCGACACCCCTACTGATTTCATTTTGGAAAGAGAGCAAGTATGCGTTAATTTATGCGTTTATTTAGCCTACCTGGAGTATGTTCCACCTCGAATTTACCAAGTTGCATGGGATGCATTTGTGTATGCTTGAGCCTAACCAAACAACTCCCGTTAACTCCTTTTGTTAAACGCCACCCGTTGCTGTATGTAAGGCATGCCAAATTAGCATCTGACTGCAAGAGACGAGGGCAAATATTGACTTCCTCCCTGAAGCCAGCGTGCCAATGCTGATATCAGAGCAGGCGGGCCCCATTCCAGCAAGGTGTTGGCAAACGTGTGAGAATGGGCGAGCAGAGCTCCAGGGCTATTTAAAGATCGAGTGGCTTGGACAGGGACATTGGAATCACAAGATTTTTAACATTCGCACGACAGTTTTAGTGTTTCTTTTGATAATCAGATAGCCACAACTCGACGTGACCTCAAATGCTTCGACAAGTACTGTATGTCTGATGTGCGCACAAAATATGTGTTCAAAAACTAAATAAAGTATCACAGCTCAGTGAAAAACCCTGTGATTCGGAATGACATGATGTACCAAAAATTGTGGTCTCTTTTTCAATGTTTATATATTAGCTTTAGCTTTTGCTTTGGTTTTAACAGTAACAATTTCCTAGAAAGATTATTTACCTGCGATAAGCAGAATAGTCTCACCAAGAAAAGCATAATGGATTCTTTCAACCGACATTCGACCCAATGACTGAATACAGATTCTGCCACCAAATCCTCACGTGTCCACGTTTGACCTACTTATTGCAAAGTACGTTCAGTCGAGGAAAAGCAAACCTCAGTAGTCCATTCATACAACCCACCCCACCGCCCCCTCCACCACCACCACCACCACCACCACCACCAGCCCTGTTTCAGACGCCCCGTCCACACTGCCTACCTGATGCGCTCGACTTCGTAGTAAATGGAAATAGTGGGAATGTGGAGACCTCATCTCAATCACTAAATCATTCACAGATTTTTCTCCTTCCACTTTTTCCCTCCTGTCCGTGAAGCGCCCGGCTTCACGGCGGGCGTCGGTGACAAAGTCTCTCTCATGGCGTCCAACTACCTCATGTCGCCATGGCAATTGAGATACAATGACAACATGGGGTTGCACAATAGTGACCTAAGCTGCCTTGGTGGATTCCCACAATGTGCCTTTGCTTGCGTGTAATGTTTTCATTTATTTATGAAGCTTCTTTCCCCCTTGTTTTATTCTTCTTTTTTAAGCTTTCTAGGAAGAGAGAGAGAGAGAGCGGGAGAGAGGGAGAGAGAGAGACCTAGACCGAGAGAGAGATTGCCTGGTTTCAGTGTGTGTGTGGGTGTGTGTCGAGGAGTGCGCCTGTGTCAGCGTGTGTCTCTTGTTAGAAGCCATATGTGGTCAAGCGCTGCATCGTCGACTTGAGCACAGGACTCCGACCACAATTTAGATATGGAAATGCAGTAGACGACACCATAATGTGGGCGCGGGCTTCGGCGCAACCACAGTCATATTGTTGAGTTTTAACGCACGAGAATATTCAACCAGAGTCTGAAGCGTTCTTCCCGAAACATTATCCTTATATATTACAATGTTAATAGGGATTCGGTTGTGAATAAAAATCTCTTTAAATGACCACAGAGCTGGTGGTGGTCTGTTATTGTGTGGTTTTTGGCTCACAGATCTCCCCCCCCCCATCGCTCCCCTTTCTCCCTTCTTCTCCATGTGTTTCCAGTCTACTACCGAGCCCTGGTCAACTTCACCAACTCCCTGGTGTACGGGCCCGAGCTGGACGACATCTACTCCACCGGCTTCACCGAGATCTCAGACGCCGTGGTGGACACGGTAGGCTGCTTGCCTACACCTGCCTCACTTTATACCATGATTTATATCCTTTTTTTCATAGATTTTTATTTGGGGGGGGGGGGGCAAATATTGGTTACAAATCTTTTTTTCATGTAAAATCAATCTTGTCATCGTATTTATTTCTTTCAAATCTTTAACAAATGCATAATCAGATTCATAGGCCTACAGTAGGGCTGCCTTATATGTTTATTTAAAAAATAAAAATAATGGTATACGTTACATTACATACATTAATGACATTGAATGAAATGAATTTATTTTGTCTTATTTATTGAATGTATTGTAGGTATAGTGGAATGTTTCTGTCTGGCCTTTTCAAATGTCAAAAAAGTGTATTAGGCTTTATATACACAATCTTATTTTCATCTTCAACAGGGTCTCTACGTTGCACTTTATATTTATATTAAAGGGAAAAGACGTTAGTATAATTTGGTGTGGATAATCAGTGTTTATTTTTAGATCTCTGCCCCCCCCCCATATTTAAAGACGTGATGTATGAGGTTTAAGTAAATGTGCGCATGTTGTTTATTGAAACTGTTCCACATTGTATACGCTGTCCTCTCTCTCTCTCTCTCCTGCTCTCTCTCTCTCTCTCTCTCTCTCTCTCTCTCTCCCCCATCTCTCTCTCTCTCTCTCTCTCTCTCTCTCTCTCTCTCTCTCTCTCTCTCTTCCAGCTGGAGTCGGAGTACAACAGGATCCCAGGTGCTCAGACCGTGAGCGTAGTTCTCATAAAGTAAGAACACACACTGCCTCTAAATCATTTGTGTGCATGTGTGTGTGACCACACACACACACACACGTGCGTGGTGGTGGTGCATACTCAACCGCTGGGGATATCACCGCTGTCTCCTCCACTCTCCACATCTTCACCCTCAGTGAATTCACGTCTATATTAGGAGAAGGCAGTGCTTGACTTGTACGACCCATACGTTAGCAATTGGTCATGTTTTTCGCTCTTCAGATTGAGTAAAAGATTCCAAGGGGTGGTCCAGAGAAGAAGAGACATCATTGACTTGACTCCCTCTTCATATTCGCTTACTGTGATTTACTGCATTAACTGTTATTAATCTGATCAGTGTTAGATCAAGCTTTATTGCCTAATTTTTTACAAACAAAGAATGTGCTTTTGTGAAATTGGTGCATACAAATGAACATTTAACAGAAGGTAATAATAAAGTAAAGAATGTAAATACAAAACAAGACAAAACAGTGCCCACCAAAACACAGAGGTAGCCATCGGGGCACCATCTTAGATCGAACTAATACACGTAAGACATAATTGTTCCGTTTAACGTGCTTCCTCATGGTTTCCTCTCCTCCCCCCCCCCTGGCAGGAAGGTGATCCGTGAGGACGGGGCGGACGTGTTCGTGGAACTGGATGTGGGCTCCGAGTACAACAGCAACGACGAGCAGATCCGCAGCATGCTGTACAGCGTGGTGAAGGAGGGCTCCATTGCCTCCTACGTCACCTCTGTCCAGGGCTTCGTCTTCAGGCGTCTGGGAGCAGGTGAGGGGAATCAGAATCAGAATCAGAATCAAAACCAGCTTTATTGCCTTCGTTTTTACAAACAAAAAATTTACTTTTGTGAAATTGGTGCATACTATTGAACATTAAACAGAAAATTATAATATGGAAATTCCACATCCAACTGGGAGGAGACCCCGGGGCAGACCCAGAACCCGCTGGAGGGATTATATATCTCGTCTGGCCTGGGAACGCCTCGGGATCCCCCAGGAGGAACTAGAGAGTGTGGCTGGGGAGAAGGAAGCCTGGGGGGCCCTGCTTAGCCGGCTGCCACCGCGACCCGGCCCCGGATAAGCGGAAGAGAATGGATGGATGGATGGATAGATGGAAATTCTAATTCTTTTTTAAAACGTATCTAAAAAATATCTAAAAAACTAGCAATGAAAAAGTGCAATTTAAAGAAAGGTGACACCCATAGGTGTCTAAAGATGTCTCCCCCTTGTGATGTCACTTTGTCACAATGACAATTTTGCCGATTTTGAAACAGGCTTTTTAATGGCTAATCACACTCACACCTGGGGGTATAATAGGGCCCCTTTAAGGATTAAGGATTACTTTAAGTCGACCGCCCCTCTGTACTTCAGGTCATCATGTCCAACATGTTTCTCTGGAATTTTAGCTCAACCTCTGCCAGCAGTGGAGTCTATGGCAGCACCAGGTTTGTACCATGTGCCGTGTCCTGCTGCATGGACACCGATGGAAGTGCTTTCACCCTTAATAAAGAGTCTCGCTGGGCTGTTTTTGTAACCTTAAACAGAGTGTATTGCTGTGGAACTGACTCTAGGCAAATCCTTAGGCTTTTATGGCGTTCGGAGGAAAGATAAATACCTTTGCATGGCATGGCGTGTTCAGTGAGGAATGTGGCTGTCTGCTGAAGCGGTGAACTCTGATTTACGCAGAAACACTCCCTTGCACTCGCTCAGATTGATAGCCGAGCCATAATGGTTACTTTATCTCCCCTCTCCGTCTTCGCCGTCCATATAAAATGTCCAACCGGTTGCCATTCAGCTACGAAAAGAGCTCCTAAATGACATCCGAGGATTAGGAATATTACAGATGATAGATGAACAGAAGCGATTGAAAGGACCATATGGTGTGCAGGTGGTGCTAGCAGCACAACCTCTTGGGTTCAGGTCAGCGGTTGAAGCGGGAACGGCCTTTCCGTACAGCTGTGTGTGCTTGTAACTTTTTTTCCGCACGTCGTTTAACGTTGCGATTCCATGAATAACTTGCTACTACTCCCCCGTTGCCGTGCTACCGCGAAAGTAGCACAGTAACATCATAACTAAAAGAGTGTCGATCTCTGTCCAAAAAAGGTTTTTGTCCTGTGATCGATTATGACAAGATTGGATTGGCTGTGCTGGTGGTGCTGTAGTAGCCTTGGCCTGCATGTCTTTGAACCTTCTGTAACCCCCCCCACCCCCAGTTACCCCGAACATCAGGCCTTGCATGCAGGATGAGCACAGGTGTGGCGATGGCT
The DNA here is from genome assembly GCA_002895965.2 of Coryphaenoides rupestris. Lineage (NCBI taxonomy): Eukaryota > Metazoa > Chordata > Actinopteri > Gadiformes > Macrouridae > Coryphaenoides > Coryphaenoides rupestris. The sequence continues at coordinate 3,075 of PIJE02006806.1, read as the reverse complement.
CGTGCATCCTGCTGGAGTACCGGTGTGACAACAGACCGGATTGCCGAGACATGAGTGATGAGATGGACTGCGGTGAGTTCAGCGGTGGCTTCGTCGACTGATCGATCGGCCATCATCGCATCCACGGCCGAATAAATAAATGAACTGCATGTTGCTGCTGGAGTTGAGTTTCCCCACACGGTGATGCGGAAACCACTTATTACACTTGTTTTTTAGGACTTTTAGGACTGCAGACCCCTGCGCCGGACGCCCCCCTCACCACCACCACGACCACCAGCACCACCGCCGCCAGCACCAAGGCCGCCATCACCACCGTCAAGAAGCCCGTGGGAACCCCCGGTCTCGCAGGCCCCTGCCGGGTGGACCAGGCGAAGTGCCAGAGCGGCGAGTGCATCCCCCGGGACTACCTCTGCGACGGGGAGATGGACTGCACCGACGGCAGCGACGAGTTCCGATGCGGTGAGGTTCAAGGGTCAAAGGGTCAAAGGGTCAAAGGGTCAAAGGGTCAAGGGTCAAGCTCGTTTATGATTATAATATGCTGCTTCGTATTCGACATGTTGTAAAAACAAAGATTCCGGCCTGCCACATTGACACAGTTTCCATGGAAAACAATCCCAGAAAATGGAATTGGACCGATGATGTCATTGGTCCAGGATTTGTGTCAATGAGGTCAATCCAACTCCAACTTTTCCAGGACTTTTGAATGCCGATGTTTTGTGTGAAAATGCGTATGAAGCAGTACTCTCTGGTATTAGAACAAAGCCGCACATGCAAACATTAAAAAACAATTCAGATCAGAGTCAGAATCAGCTTTATTGCCTTGGTTTTGACAAACAAGGAATGAGCTTTTGTGAAATTGGTGCATAACTTTGAGATAGAGTAATAATAATAGAGTAATAATAACAAAAAAATAAATACAATTATATTAAAAAATGTATACAAAAATAAGCAATAAAAAGGTACAATTTGAAGAAAAGATAAGATGTGCGTTAATGAAATGCAAAAGTGTCCATGGAGGGTGGGAGTCAGTGGGATCCAGTCAGATCATCTGATTGTCTCTGTCTCTCTCTCTCTCTCTCTCTCTCTGTGTCTCTCTCTCAGGTACCCCATCGCCCTGTGAACCCAACGAGTTCAAGTGTAAGAACGGCCGCTGTGCCCTGAAGCTTTGGCGTTGTGACGGAGACAACGACTGTGAGGACGACTCAGACGAGACCGACTGCCGTGAGTCTCTGCCTCCGATCTACCTGGTTAAGGACCGCCAGCCCCACCACTGTGCTTATAGGAGTCAATATGGCTTTGATGATAGCTTCTGTTAGGTTTGAGTAAAATTTCTGTTCTGTTGGTTATTGGCAAAATAATATAAAAAAAAACATCAAAATAATAATAATGAAAGAATGAAAAGAATGAGGTGGAAATGAGGTGGAGCTCCTGAACCCGACCAGTATGTCCTCTGTGGAAGAGGCAGAGTCTGAAGACTCGGGGGAAGCCTCACCCATATCCTTGGTAGAGGTCACTGAAGTAGTCAAAAAGCTCTTCAGTGGCAAGGCGCCAGGTGTGGATGAGATTCGCCCTGAGATGCTGAAGGCTCTGGACATTGTCAGGCTGTCGTGGCTGACACGCCTAGTCAATGTAGCGTGGAGGTCGGGGACAGTACCTGTGGAATGGCAGACCGGGGTGGTGGTCCCCATTTTCAAAAAAGGGGACCGGAGGGTGTGCTCCAACTATCGGGGTATCACACTGCTCAGCCTCCCCGGGAAAGTTTATTCCACGGTGCTGGAAAGGAGGCTCCGGCCGATTGTCAAACCTCAGCTTCAGGAGGAACAATGCGGATTCTGGACCAGCTCTTTACCCTTGCAGGGTTGTTGGGGGGGAGCATGGGAGTTTGCCCATCCAGTCTACATGTGCTTTCATAAGAAGGCTTATGCCCGTGTCCCCCGGGGAATCCTGTGGGGGGTACTACAGGAGTATGGGGTACCAGGGCCGTTGGTACGTGCCATTCGGTCCTTGTACCAACAAAGTGCGAGCTGCGTCCGTATTCTCGGCACAAAGTCAAGCATGTTCTCAGTCGGTGTTGGACTCTGCCAAGGTTGTCCCTTGTCACCACATCATCTTTGCAGATGATGTGGTTCTGTTGGCTACATCAGACCGTGACCTCCAGCATGCACTGGGGCGGTTTGCAGCCGAGTGTGAAGCGGTCGGGATGAGAGTCAGCACCTCCACGTCTGAGGCCATGGTTCTCTGCCGGAAAACGGTGGAGTGTTCCCTCCGGGTTGGGAGTGAGTTGCTGCCTCAAGCGAAGGAGTTCAAGTATCTCGGGGTCTTGTTCACGAGTGAGGGCAAAATGGAGCGGGAGATGGACAGACGGATTGGTGCAGCGTCTGCAGTGATGCGGGCGCTGTACCGGTCCGTTGTGGTGAAGAGGGAGCTGAGCCGGAAGGCGAAGCTCTCGATTTACTGGTCCATCTACGTTCCAACCCTCACCTATGGTCACGAGCTTTGGGTAGTGACCGAAAGAATGAGATCGCGGATACAAGCGGCCGAAATGAGTTTCCTCCGCAGGGTGGCTGGGCTCAGCCTTAGAGATAGGGTGAGGAGCTCAGACATCCGGAGGGAGCTCGGAGTAGAGCCGCTGCTCCTCCGCATCGAAAGGAGTCAGCTGAGGTGGTTCGGGCATCTGATTAGGATGCCCCCCGGGCGCCTCCCTTTGGAGGTTTTCCGGGCACGTCCAACTGGGAGGAGACCCCGGGGCAGACCCAGAACCCGCTGGAGGGATTATATATCTCGTCTGGCCTGGGAACGCCTCGGGATCCCCCAGGAGGAACTAGAGAGTGTGGCTGGGGAGAAGGAAGAATAATAATTGAAAAGATAGGTCATATGGTAATTTGTCTATCTGAAAGAGACAAAACTGTAACTCATGTTTTGGGAGTGTGTGTGTGTTTGGTGGCTGGCTTAATTAGCCTCACCTGGCCCAGTTAGAGTCTGTGGTGCATTGGCTAATGAGTGCACCACAGGTTAAGTCAGCCACCAGCAAACACACACACTCGGAAGTGCTAGCATGCTAGCTAAGAACCCTGT